>VICI01002430.1:0-16733 GCA_019593645.1 Akabosia matsudoensis
ATAGGACATTCGGTCGTTCCGGAAGAAGTAAAAACATGTAAGCCAATTTCCGCTTCGGATAACTCATGCAAAATTTTATAATATTTAACCTCTATAATGCATAATCTATTGTGTAATGTCATGGCGTTTTGTATAATCTTTGAATGTTGGGGTGAAATATCTTGCAAAATAAGGTATTATAGTAATAATCACACAATTTCCATAGGTTTCCTTTTTTCTCTATAAAATTTAAATTGAGAGGTGATGTAGGAACGTAACGTAGTCAAAAGAATGCGTGGACATTTGTAGATAGATGAAAGTAATTTTTCAAAGACTTGAGCAAGCGGTTGAAATTGAGAAAGTTCACATGCGACTTTTGGAGAAACGGCAGAAAGCGGGGCCGCAGCAGGACACTATGCAAAAGTCAAAAGTTACTGATGGACACTCCGTTTACGTAAGCGGTCAAGTTTCCGTATAGTCCGAGCAGTGTTCAGCTTGAAGATATTCCGAATAGTTTTGGGTTGTCTCAAAGGTTGAAGGTTATTATCATTTATGCCCCATAAAATTAGAGATTCCATGTCATATTGTTGAACCTTTAATGCTTTATATGCAACAAGTGTACATTTTTCCCAGACACGTATTCAGGTTTAATTGATTCAAAATGCCTACCAATAAGCTAATTCGGCGGTCAACCAATTCCTATTCAGGTGATTCAGGGCTTTACAGGTTTAACTTTATTCATATGTATAGTATTTAGTTTCATTTAGATTCAGGTGGGATAGTTATATGTCAAAAAATAATAATAATTTTCATGTTTAAAGAAAATAATCAACGTTTCTTCTTCCCATCTTCAATCAACATTTTCTCGCATTTCGTCATCCGCAGTATCTGAACGCTTCGCGTCTACTTTTATGTCATATTTTTCCAGAAACGCTTTCACTCCGCAGTCCGTCCCTTGAAGTGGATTGGTGCACACTCCAGCCAGCAAAATTAAGTCTGACTTGGAGTCTACCAAGTGAAAGTAGAAGGGATGGTCAACGACAAACTCAATTATGTCAGGATTTGCATCCCCGGCATCTTTGTCCACGTCGAATGTACTCGCACCTATTTAGCATCACACAATCGCATATCCATATAAATAAATCTACGAAATCAGCTTTTTCTGACCGACCTAAGGTGAAGAAGTATATATGGTACTTACTTGAAAGATTGACAGGTTGCGTGGCACTATCAGGCCCCAATTCATTTACAGAGAAGACAACTTTCTGCAGAATCTGTGATAGTGTCAGGTCTCCCGGGGCGTTTCGAGAAAGTCCTGAAAAGTTTGCCTTCCCTGATTTGAACATGGACTCTACTCCAAGCTATATTTTACAGAAGACACATTCTTAGATCACTTCGTCAGATGAATATTTACATGATGCGTAGATTACCTCCTTTAAAGGCCCTTCAAAGTCCAGTGTGCAGTCAATCTGGAACCGAGGGAGGCACACTTTAAAAACTGTCGTCGGAGCCAGTTTCTTCCTAAACTCGCTCATTTGCTTCAAATAGACTGACGGTGAAACGGAAAGGTTCTCCAGTTTGGATTCGATGTGGGGCAGCCCAGTTTTGTCATTTGGAAGGAAAATGACAAAACACAAGTGGTCCCCTTGGTAGGGTAGGACTAATCCCCGACAATCCAACTTGTGGAGAGGAGCATACAACAAATTTTTTAATGGCCGCGACCTCATCATAGGCACATTCACAGATTCTTTGCTATCCAGGAAAAACTTGGTGCTTTCAGTAGCCCCAGGATTGAATGGATGCACCCAAGATCCCTCCCAACATATTGGATTTACAACAAGGATTTTACTTTGGTGACTTCGTCGAGTGAGGATATCTCCAAGCAGCTTTCCGCCAGCGGAATGAGCCCACTCATTAATTTTCTGCGCTGACTGAGCCCATTCCTCTGCTGACAAGTTAATCCGCTCAACATCAATATGGCCAGGATGCATGATTTTCATGCGGTTCACATACGACATCCGCGGCATGTGATCTTTTTCCAGGTAGAGCTTGCATCCACTTTTATAACTGCCACCAGCCCCTCGTACATCCTTGATTCCTTGGAGCAGTGCTGTTATTCCGGTGACAACGTCAGAGCAGTGATCCTCGCCATGCTCCGTTCGGAAAATGGCTCGAGAAAGTTCTTTCTGGGTCTCGCCACAGGTTGCCTTGTGAAGCATGATACAGGATAAACAGTAGCCCACTGGAGAAAATACCATATTTTGCCGATGTTTCTCTTTTAGAGCCTGTAAAATGCGAATTAATTTTATTCAAATAAGCGAAGCAGAGTCACTGGTTAACTGTGCCAATACCAATTACCAAGTGAAGGTCTGCAGTAAAACTTTGACAGAGTGTGACCACCTTCTGCATTTCCGCATCCGGATCAAGGTCCAACGAATGGTCCGAGTTACTCGATTCTCCACAGCCTCCATTTCGTGGTAATGTGGATGACCTTCTTTCCTGTCGCTTTAAGATTTTGTAACGCCGGAGCTGTTCACTCCCTCCAGGAATCGGGCCTCTTCGAGGATTATCTATCGCCAAAGACGATGCTTTTCTTCGTTGCATCATAGTGTTTTCCTGTGAAGTGAAACGAACAAACCAAACCAGAGACGTATGTCCTGACTCACGTAAGGTTCAAGCAGCAGCAGCCGAGGATTTCGTATCCTGAGTCTAATCAATTATGTTGTTATTCTATGAATCAAACATGTTTGATCGATAAGTTTCCATGGGGCAATATCAGACACACGGGTTTCCAATCACAATCGCCTTTTTTATTCTCTTTGCGTTCTATTACGCTTACACGAAAACATATATTCATTCTTATTTAAATATTTCTCTCTAGTATTCTCTATATAATTTCTCTTTTCTACATTGCTATTATTTTTTATACCTTTCCTATTCCGTCCATAAACAATTTTTAATACAAAAACTTGAAACAGTGAAACTATTTTCTGTACGTAAATAATTACGACCAGAAACAAAACCAAAACGAGTAGAGTTCAACAGATGACACAATCTGACAAAACAGCTAAAGCTACACTTAAAAAAATTAAAGACAACTTAAGTGCAAACAGTTTTTTTTTCTTTAAGCTACTAGACCTAAATTGATTATCATTTTTTCAATTCATTTTGTCGACCAGTTTCATTTGAACCATGAGAAGGCATGCAGAAAAAAACATACGTGTTTAAGAGAACAAGTTTTAAGTGGATTTTGTTGTGTCAGGCTCCTGCTGAGTGGGCTTGAGTGCGTTGAACAGTTTACGAGCTTGGTAGCAAACGTCTTCGTCATCAAACTGGTTGGCGAGCTGCTTCGCTTTCTCTTGCATTTCGGCCACTTTATCACTGCTAAACACAAGAGCATACAAGGAGTCCTCCTTGGCTGGATCAGACTCCAGCGAGGCCTTTGATTTGGCCAAATTTGCGAGCAAGGTGACTAGACGTAAAACAATTTCCCGTTCCTCAGACACGTCCATCAGGTACTTAAGCTTAGATGGAGGCTTGGCGGCCATCATGGAGGCAACCATGTCTTCGTTTGTGGACAGGTTGACAAGTACCTTCAAAGATTGAAGCCGAATTGGCAGTGAGGTTTGATCCAGAAGAGAAAAAAGGCTGTCCAGTGACGGGATAAACTCTTGATGCCAGTCATTCAGCATTGCAATATTTGCCAGGGTGGTGAGGACGGCGTCGACGAATTCTTCGGCGTGTTTGGAAACATCCTCAGTGTAGGATAAAAGCATGTGAACGACGCTCTAAACAGAACAATTTTTTTTGTTCAAGTAAAAAAAAATCTGTTAGATTTAACAAGTCGCAGACTCTCATATTTATTTACCTTCATTTCCTTTTGATTTTCTTCATTTAACGCCATATTTCCGAGGGCCCGAATAGACGCCAGTCTCACTTCGCTCTTGGGATGAACCAACAAATTCTGAAGGCGTGAGAGACAGCCAGCCTCCCGTAAGTTGTTCTGATTCATTTCAAACGTAGCTAGGTTGGCTAGCGTTACCAGAGCGCGTTCTAAAACTCCTTCGTCAGAGGTGTACAAGAGAGCGACTAGTGTGCGAGATTCATAGGGATCCAGAGAGCGACCTCGGAGACTCAGCGACTCCAGTTTCTCCTTGAGCTCGTCACTAATATCATGAATGGCTCGGTCTGTCTCGCGAGTTTGCTCTTCGCTTGACATGCCCACTTCTGGGGTGAGAGACTTGCGGGCGAGGTTTCGGCGGGTCCAACGTTTCCTCACGGGGGAACCTGTATCCAACGGGACCAGGGAAAGATTGTCCGAAGACCGACTGGCAATGAAGTGCTGAATATCAACAGGACTAAGGATTCTTGGAGAGCTCCACGGAGAGCACTGTGTCGAAGAGCAATCATTTAACGATTAACGAACTATTCCTCATTGACGTAGATAAAAATAAAAGCAATAAAAGCTGCCGTTTTTTACCTGTAAGCTTCTTGGCCCCATGGTATGTGGTCCATGGCGTCCAATTGGAGGTCCTCCATTTCCTTGAATAGCTAACATAGTATCAGCAAAGTGTCTTGCTCGAAAGTTCAACTCCCTGATTCGCTCCTGAACTGACAACGGTCTTAAAATAATTCTCCCTTGTGACGTAGACGCATCGACAGCTCCTAAAAGGGCGTATGTCTGAGAGTTTTGTGCTTGAGAGAGTCTTCTGAAAAACAGCCGGGCTTCACCTTCCGGATAACTTACTGTAAGGCACAAGACCATGAATGTTATGGTTTTTAAAGAATTAGATAAATAATTTTGTCTCTAAGTTTATGCTTACGTTCGTCATGTAATGTTTCAGTTCGCCGTTTATTCAACGCCGTCCTCACCACTGAGTAGCCAACATACGCAAAGCCAGCAAATATTGCCGAGCAGAGGGCTACTTTGTTGAAAGTCCGGTCACCGGACGCAGACGCCATCGTTTACTTAACAAGCTCTCCAGGATTTTGTTTCTTAAAAGGTCACAAATTTACTCACAGGACATGTAGTAAAATTAAAAACTTCAGGTTTTTTTTTCACTTCGACCCCTACATTGTTTAAGTTGCTCCTGTCAATAATACTGCTCGATAATTGAGTCACATTTTTATTTAATCAGTTTTCCCACATCGTTCGTTACATTATTAAAAAAAACACAATTAAACACTTAACTAAATACAAACCAGCAGGGTTCACGAGCTACCATACAAATTAGTGTATTGGGTCTTCCCTAAAAGCATATGTACTGCAATAACTACCAGAGATGAGAAGGCAGCATGCCGTACCGTGGGTGACTTGGTATTTTCAACATGTCGAGTGTCTTTTGTAGCGTGGTCTGGACATCTCTGAGTTGTACAAGAAAACATGCGGCAGGACAGCTCAGCTGGTCAGCTGATGACCAGCGAGACAACTCGAGTTTTCCTTTCCAAAGTCTCTTGGAACAACTGCTTCAAAAATATGGGGTCTAGTCAGATAACCGAGTCAAGTGACATATCAAACTTGTCTTATCAACCGTTAACCACTTTTGACGAGTTGATCAACTATGGATCTAGTGATAAAGTGTGCAGAAAAGCAGTTCCTTTGGCTGACAGCTTTGGGGGAAGCTGTTCTCCAAGTGGAAAGAAATTGAAATGTCAGTCAAGACGACCTCTGTCTTTGGTCTGCCATGATTTGAAAGGGGGCTACGGTGACGACAAATTTGTGGATGGGACGACGAACCAGGAAAACTACACATATCGTCATTGGCTTCTTACAGATATTTTCGTGTACTTCAGTCACAAGTTTGTGACAGTGCCTCCCCTTGGCTGGATCAATGCAGGTCACTCCCACGGAGTTAAAGTTTTGGGGACGATTATTACCGAGTGGGACGATGGACTGGAGACTTGTAGGAAAATGCTGGCCTCGTCGGAAATGGTGGACGAGTGTGTGAGGAAGCTGTGTCAAATTTGCAAGGACTATGATTTCGACGGGTATCTCCTGAATATTGAGAATAAGCTGGAGAGTCTGGAACAGGTTGAGAAAATGGTAGAGTTTACGAGAAAGCTGACCGCTGGAGTGAAGAAAGTGTCGCCTCACAACTGTGTAATTTGGTATGACTCTGTGACAAAAGAAGGCAAGTTAGAGTGGCAGGATGAGCTCAATGACAAAAATAAGTAAGAGCAATCTAGATGATTGATGATGATGAGGAAGAACTTTCCGAACATGATGATTGTTTTCACTTTGGAACTTTTTCAGAGTTTTTTTCGACGCTTGCGACGGAATTTATCTGAACTACAACTGGACCGATGAGAAACTGAGAAACTCGGTTAATGCCGCTGGATCCAGGAGTTATGACATTTTTGCAGGGATTGACTGTTGGGGAAGAGGATGTTGGGGAGGGGGTGGTCTCAATACTTGTTTGGTAATTTTATGTGTAATATAATCCAAGTGTAGTCCTGCGGAATATTGTTTTTCTTCTAAACTTTTCTTGGGGTATTATGTATTTTTTGTATGATTTTTTTCTTACAATTTTCCGACTACGTAGGCGGTTGACAAGATCTCAGCTCACGATCTTTCTTTTGCTTTCTTTGCTCCCGGGTTAGTTCTGGACTATTTCTTCTTTCACTTATTTATCTGATAAATGACTGAAACCTTTGAAGGATTGTTTATAATGGTGGAAATGATATTCTCCAGCTGGTCATATGAAAGCCAGCCATGGACTGAGTTCCCTTTCACTGACGACGAGTTGTGGACAAAGTGTATGAAGAATTTGTACTCTCGCTGTTTGACCAGTTGCCATTCCTCTCAAAGCCAGTCGGATAACTGTGATAATTCGGGCAATAACAATGACAAGAAAAAGTTCAAGGTTTTCTTTCGCACGGATTTCTCTCGTGGATACGGAGCCAAACAGTTTTCATTTGGAAAGGTGACAAAAAAACTAAGCAATGATCCCAGCTATTAATTTTATGAGAACCATTTTAAAATCTTTTGTTCTGTGAATGTTTTGTACAGATTGTTTCAGAAGCCTCATGGTTCGACCTTTCCAAGCAGTCATTCCAACCGGTAGTGTTCTCCTCCCAGAAATGCCTCGACTACGACTGTTCCGAACAACAAACCAAGTTGGCCAAATGGTATGCCTCAAACAAAAACGCCAAAAAGGAAGAAAAGCCATCAAAGAACTTGCTGGGCGGTGAGCCCAAAGTTTTATACGACACGAGCACCGGGTTTTCTGGAGGAGGCTCACTTAAACTTTGGAATTCAAAGAAACGCAAGGATTTTGAGGATCCGATGACCTCATCGCCAATGTATGTGAACGTATCAAATTCGCTNACCGGGTTTTCTGGAGGAGGCTCACTTAAACTTTTGAATTCAAAGAAACGCAAGGATTTTGAGGATACGATGACCTCATCGCCAATGTATGTGAACGTATCAAATTCGCTCAAAACAGAGGGGAAAGTGATTTTTAACACTAGTTTTGTTTACTTAAGCTGGATTCCGATGAATATTCCAATCCGAGATAGTCGGCTTACTCTTGCAGCCATTGCAATATGGAAGTCGTCTTCGATTCACCATCAGCTGAAGATTTACTTGGAGCTTGGAAAGGAAGGGTGCCTCAATCGTAAAGTCTTGCTGGGTTCCCTTGACAGCTTGGCTACATCAATTAGGGGCAAGTTTTTTATCAGTCTGCGTCTGGCTCAGTTTATGGAGACGACTACGTCAATTCACAGCGGCTCGTCGTCTCCTTCTGATCAGAACGACTTGCAGTTTTACTTTCAAAAGAATAACTACGACGAGAAGGAATTGAACGGATGGAGAGTTTCGTAAGAAAAGTTTATCATAAGGACTTACCAAATTTGCGGAAATTTTAAATAAAAATCGGTTCCTCGTTTTGTAGGTGCTTCTTATTCGACATTGATCAAGTGTATGACGAGTATTCCAGCATTAGGTCTCTCCGGGCGGGGGCTGACGGAGACATTTCCCTTGGATTTTTGAGCTTAGGACAAATTACGCATTATCACGAATAAGATTTTGTTAAAATGATGCCAGTTTGTACAAAACAAAATGTATATCAGCAAAACATCGCTTAGAGCTTGAATGCCTTTTCTCAAGACTGAAATCTGTTTTTTTTTTCTTACGGATTGCCCTGTAATGTTTCTTTTTAAGTGTCAAATGATAGTGCACTTTTGTCGCAGTCTCGCAATGCTCCAGATAGATGTATTCAAGGCAATGTTTGATGTTAGGATATATATATTATAAGATAATATATTCTTCGTAACTTCGTAAAAATTAACTGAAACGTATGTATCTATTCTATATCCCATGTAGGGACAAGGAATTCCGTAACTTACTCTTTTATTATATTATACTCTGAAATTGTTATGAAATACACTGTTTTTGCTCTGCCTATTTCATCTTTGCAAGTTTAGAATAAATATGACTGTAACTGATTTCCATTGTATTGAAACCTTTCTTTGTACATTGTGAACCATTCATGTGCCAAAAAGCATGACCTTCTGGATGTCAAAACGATTTTACCAACGTTTTTTCTTCAGTTGGGCGCAAGCTCAAAGTATGAATGTAGAAACCATTGAAGACACGAACACTAAGCTCCAGCCAATATGAAAAACCTTAATGTACAGGAATCTTGTAGTCGAAGAAATAATTTTTGGAGATTTTATTAAACTCAATCAAAGAATCAAGAAATCGTAGAAATGCCCAGTACTGGACCTAGGTAAGATAGTTATATTGCAAAAAGATTTGAAGCCTCGGAAGCCTTGAAATGGTTTGAAGTTTCATTTTCGTTTTTATTTTAGCCAAGGGTTCCACTGGCCAGAGGTTGGAAGTACCATTTGCGAGGGGCGTTTCATCATCTACCATGTGCTCGGGAAGGGGGGATTTGGAATAGTTCATTCTGGTTATGACTTTGAAGAGGATCGTCCAGTGGCCATCAAGTTTTCTATTCGCTGGCCAACTACACTAGGCCCACGCCCAGTTGCTTCCAGGAGCTCAGGATCCTCAAACTGGAGCATCATCACTGATGTTCAACTAGAACCCTCCATGGTTCAGGAATATGAGACTCTCAAAACTCTTGCCCCCCTTGAAGGATTCCCGAAAGTAATTGAGTTTGGAAGTGTAGGCCGTGTAACATTTATGGTGATGACCAGCCTTGGAAAATGCCTGTACAGATATTTCTGCAAATATGAACAAACATTTTCGCTCCAGACCTTGCTCAAGCTCCTCGATCAGCTTATCCGTAGGTTGCAGGCTCTTCACGAGACAGGCCTTATTCATGGCGACATTAAGCCTGACAACATTTTGATGGAAAGAGGAACCAGTCCGCGAACAGTTTATCTGATTGATTTTGGCCTGAGCTGCCATTGGAAGGATCCTGTCACTGGGCAACACGTTAAACTCAAGAGGGTCAGGAGAACGTATGGAACTACTCGTTTCATGAGTGTCCATACCCACGATCTGATAACAAGGAGTCGACGAGACGACGTGATCTCCCTGGGATACACGGTTGCATATTTTACGCATCACGGATACCTTCCATGGGAAGTTTATGAAAAAAACGACGGAAATTATCACAAGATTATTCAAATGAAGAAAGAGTTTGGCGGAAAACAACTATTTAAAGGCTACCCCGAAGCTTTTGCTACTTTCATGGACACCGCGTTGAACATGGGATTTGAACAGGAGCCACCGTACGACTTGTTCATCGAGTCATTCCGGGAGATTGGAAAAATGCTGGAGGTCGACTACGACGAACCTATTTTCATGAACATTGTATTCAAAAGACCCAGAAAATGAATCAAAAGCATGAAATTGTCTGAATTTTTGTGTTTGTTTAAGTGTCGCATTCCGCTTGGATTAATTAGATTGCAGAATGAAACGTATACCTACTTACATGGTTTTGAATTTGTCGTAAAAATTAAATACTCGTTGTTATTATTAAATGAAAATATTTAAATGCACTTCTATTTAGAATTTTGATTAGAAAACTAAAACGTCTCTGTTAATAATGTAAACTCGTTAATTGTGGAATAAAATATGCATGAATTTCTTAATCATGTTGTTTTAAAGTAGAATTGATTTATTATGGCATTATGAAGGTAACAAAGGCTCGAAGTTTAACCAATGATGGCTGGAGCGGCAGCGTATCCCAATGGGGCAGCATAACCGAATGGGGCAGCATACCCAACGGGAGCAGTTGGGACGTTGTAGGAGTAGGAGGTGACTCCTTGGATAGCTTGTGGAACAAGAAGTCCTGGGGCGGCAGTGGCAACAGCAGCCAAAGCGAGGAGAACAAGGGCAGCGATCTAAAATTTCCAAAAAATAAGAGACGTTATGACAATGTTATCAAGATTTCCAGTCCACGACCTGAGGTTGTCTTCATTTACAGTTAATGTAACTTTACTTACGAGCTTGTACATGTTGAAAATTTTCGGTTTCTGTGGCGACCACGTAAGATTTTGAAGGTGATTGAGATTTAGTGATGTAAAGAGCGAACTGATAAATTTTCTAAACAAATTGACGCTATTTATACTACAATTTTGCATGAGAGCGCTTGCAAACATCAGAGTCTATTTTCGCATGGGCCGTGTCGGTTTTTTCATAGGGAAGTCATTTCTGTCCAGTAGAAATGATGTATTTCTACTTTCATTTGTACAAACATAATTAAAGTCGTGGAATATTGAATCATGACTTTATTACAGGATTTGCACGGCCAAAAAAATCCTTTGTATATTCCTACCAATATCACCAATGTTTTCTCAAATTAGCAAAAAAATCAACAGTAACCAAGACATAAAAAGACTCTTTTATGCTTCAAGCCCATGCTTTCAAGATTTAGACAATGACCATGCCCAATTTTCGCAATATTATGTAGCTACTACGCTTACCGTGCAAAAAATAGCTTTTGCTTGGTGCTCTTTTTTGCACATTACTTGCAAGTCAGTTATCTAATGGTCTGTTCGTGACGAGCTTGAATCAAAGGAATATTTGCGTCCTGTTACATTCCTTGCGTTACATCATACAAATTGGAACCTACACCCCGGCTAGCCGTTACTGGAAATGACTCATTATGAATCCTTGTGAAAAATGATAGGAATGCGCACAGACAGAAAAGAAATCATGAGCAAGAGTAAAGCGAATTTTGTGGAATGCTTTACATTGCGATCAATGCGAAGTTCATTAAACGTGGCAAGCTCAATTTACTTCAGAAAATAGTCTGGATTTATTCATCGCTTGTCCTCATGGCTTAGTATTGATTGAAGTTTTATTTAATATGGCTATTCATCGTGATTTAGGGTACATTGGTACCCTGAAAAGTTATCATTATAATGGACCCATTTGTTGGTAACTACAAAAATCGTTAGAAAAAAACATTGTAAGTAAAATATCATGACGCTATGAGACACGTGAACATGGAAACACTTACTCCATTTAAGACCAAGCACAACGGGGCAGCCTGAAAAACAAAGTACAGCATTTTATGCTTTTGATTGTTACGACAAAAAAAATTATTGCCGTGGTTACACATACCCCCGTGCAACATTCGTTGGTCGTTTTCCCCGTTGCGTTTCATATTATGCCAGAAAACCAACGAACCCATGACAGGTTCCACAGAAAACCCGAGCAAAGGAAAACCTAAACGAAAATAAATTCTTAAACATATCCTCAAACAATATAAAAAATGGCCGAAAACGGTAACAAACCAGTTCTTCCTCCAACCCTGACATCGCTCAACTGTGAAAGAGTCAGTACAAAATTTCAAGTAAATTGTCGCAATAGGTAATAATGAGAACTTCATTTTGTATTTCAATTTACATATCCCATAAACGTTGCGATTCTGTTACCTGTTCACATGAAAATGAAATGAAAATTAAAGTAAATGTGTAATAAAAGTTGGTACAAACTAAAGACTAAACCTTACGTATACTCACCATCCATTTTTACTCTGGGGCAGTCAGACAGCTAGGAAAATGAAGGCGATTTTTTGTTTTATTAACGCTCAACACAATGAGTAAAATATAGATGACTTACGGGATCCATGTGAGGGTCGTAATGATGAGATGAGCTGTAACATGCTACAAGGTAGTTACTTGCTGCTGACTCAGGGTAAATTCTATACCCGGACAGCATTTCCAATCTTTTCGTCAACGGCAGTAGAAAGTTATGTTTGCCCTTGTCAGAAAGATGGGCTTCCGTTGAAGTTCGTACCGGGCTCAAAGCTCCACCACCCGACCCATCCCCTATAGACACGCCAGATTGCTCCAAGTTCAAATGAGCAGTTCTTTTCATCTGCATCATGAGCTTGTCCCCAAAAAAGTCGTAAACTTGATGTACCGCTGGATCCTCGTTGAGTAGTTCAAACTTTAACGGTCCAATATACCAATACGGATGTGACGACCTTTCATACCAGCAGCTTAGCCTGGACTTCTCCTCTGTTGTCTGAAAAACAATAAGAAGACATTTGTTGGAAACCTCAGTAATTTTAAACTGGAGAAAGAGATTTTCACCTGAAAGTTTGCTCCAGAACAGACCAGGTTGAAGTAAACTTGGGAGGACTTCTTCCTCGCGAGAGGGTCATGTTTTTTCCCTTTCATTTCATTCCAGCGAGCATAGTCGGAACGGTTAAACGGTAGCCTAATCGGATTTTCGAACAAAGTTTGTTCCCAGTTATTCCAAGGTTCGATGCTGCCCAATTCGGGGAACTTGGAGTTATGCTGATAACCAAAAAAATGACACAAACTCAAGTTGGGAAACGTTGAAAGCTTAGATTTATGTCATTTGATTTCGTCTTACATCCGCAACTGCCAATTTCAAAAGTTTCTCTGCAAACTGCTCGATCTCAGGAAGATCCTTGGCTGCATTACTGTTTTGAATCTTATCCACCGCAAGCTGAAGCCATTCTACGGACAAGTCTAGGACTGAGTTTTCATACAGAAAAGTACCAAGTTCCAAGCAGTTCATGGCTGTCATTTTAATCCCAGTTTTTACATTGTCAAAAGTCCCCACCGACATCTGAAGAGGAGAAGGGATAACATTTTGCTAATTTTAATTTACGACAATTGATGATTTAGAGCTAAATCTAACAGCATGGGTATCCAAGATGTATCCTTGTTGAACACGCCTAAGTGAGTCAAGTGCATAGTACAAATCTTCAGCGTCCGGAAGGACCACGTATTTCGGAATCGCTGCGTCAGCAACTTCTCGAGCCAGAGACAGCAAGTTATGGTTGACAGCAGTTATCTGCATCAATATGGGGCCGAAATCTTCTGCGAAGCGACGAATCATCCGGTAAACAAGAATGGGATGAGAGGCAATGTAAACGAAAATATCTTTGGCTGGATCTTGATTCCCATATTCGTCTGAATATTTGCCAATCATGGCGTTCAAAGATCTTATCGTTGTCCGTTCAATGTCGACCAGCCAACTGAGAAAAAAATCAGCAGGCAGGAGGACATGATCATAAGACATGATTTCCTATAAGGATCAGTTTTTGGAGGGATTACCTGTCCAACACCATTAAAGATATACCCTTGTTTTTCTTGTACAGATAGAAATTGGCGAAAACTTGATACAGCTGCAGTTCCAGCTTGACAAGTTCGCGGAGCATGTAAGGGTGATGACACCAGGCTACTTTAACGCGTGCGCCTGGCCGGATGAGCAGTGGCATGGTGGCTGAAAGACAACCCATTTGAAATTCTTAGACAATGGAGAAGGTGATGAAAGGTAACCATGGATAGCTTACTTGGCGATTTCCGCAGGCGAACTCCCTTTATCTCGCGAATAAATTGTTGAACGAGTTGAAGCACATCGCTGCGATTTTCAAATTGTGACATATCCTTGTCCAAGTAGTATTTATGGCTAAGAATTGGGCCAGTCCCTTTCCAGCGGTAGAGAAAATCCAGACCAGCATCGTGATCAGGTTTGACAGGATATGGATCCGGCAATGGAGACGATTTTGGAGGTGTACTGGACGGAGTTGACTGCGGTCGCTTAACTTCAGATTTCGTTGTTGATGGTAAATGGAGTGGATCAACCTCGAAAGGAAGAGATCCGGAAATGACTCCTTTCACAAAAAACCATTGAATGATTAAAATGATAAACAACGGGTATCTGACAATCATTTTGAGGAAACCGAATTACGGTATTAAAGAGATTAAGACTGATGTTTTTAATTAAAGACGATCTTTCACCTGTCACCTGTAACCGAAATGATATCTGGGGTGCCCTGATACGGGAAGGCTAGAGGTGTTTTCTTAAGCATTTCGAGATCCACCAAGCCTTGGTTTGGTTCAATGGTGATGGTGAATAGTATTTCATGAACGTCCATCGTTTTCGAATCAGGGCAATGTTTGACCGCAGCCTACAAACATTTCGATAATATTTCATTGACCGGTCTAAGTCTTATCCCTCGTTGGGTGCAATGACACAGACACAGGATGTACCACCACCTTCACCTTAGCTGACTGAAAGAACGCGGAGGGATCTATTCATCATATTGTTATTAAACGCAAATAAAACTATGTACTGCATCATAAAACCTTGTATTGGCCGTGGCCACGCCAGCCGTAAAATCTTAAATGTTGCTGATTTCTCAAAAAGTAAAACAAAGGAGTAGGACTAATGCGCGTTTTTTATGCATGACCACTCATGGGTTATCTTCTTTAATTGTATGGCCTGATGTTAAGGAACCTTAATTCATAGCGGTAGCTTTATTGCTCACTTACAGTCAACGAAAAGTGCGTGCCAATGATTTTTTTTAGTAATGAATCTTTTTAGAGGTTTATTAACTGTTTCCACTCAGTAGTGCCAAACACGCTTGGACCTTCCTCCTTACTCTACAAAATTCATCTCTAAGAATCCACGTATCCGATTAAATTTGTGAATTGTGAAGCAGTTTTAAAAGTTTTACCTTACACCTTAAGTTACGAGTTCACTGTCTGTTTTAATGTTTTAATTCTAGCGTGTATGTGAATGGGAGACATGGAAAGCCTTGCCTTCTTCCTGAAGACTTTTAATATTCATTTGATCATCATAAGCCTGTCAATTATTAAATGGCTATGCAATAATGCAGGGCATTCCGAGCTGGAGCTCGAAAAGTTGTCGGATTCCATGTATTGCAGTCTTGATTGGAATACAACGTTAATTAATATTTTAGGTACATATTTTAGGTACATGCTTAGTTTAATAATAATTTTTCTTATTTGCGACATTTTCTCTCATATTTAGGTCTCTCAACGGAAAATTTGGCGAGAAGATTATAACGTAGGTTCCTTCAACTGCCAACTTTAATATTTGTACATAATTTGTGTATATAGCATTTTGTCACTCTTACTGCATTTGACTAAATATCGTCACATCATGACGCATCATTTACCTTTAAGCCAAAAGGGTCGTCTTAAAAGTAGCGTAACAATAAACTATATTTGAATACAGAATGGTTCAGTTTCGCAGTCCTTTACTTTGACCGTATTCACTTTGTTTAAGATGTGAATTTTTGAATGGTGGACCCAATCTTTGCATTTCCTCTTAAAATTAATTCCATATGCGATTTTCAAAAAAGGAAGTAGAGGGGTGTTGCTGGCATATTCACCTTTCACCTTTAGGTGTAATCGTGGCTTATCTTCCAATCGCAGTAGCCGGTGAAGATATCTGAAACCTGATTTAAATGTCTCCATTTTCTGCACGTTGGAACACGGCACTTGAACGTTTCTTTTTCATCTTCATCCCATTGCATTGAAGTTAGACACGGAGGGAAGATAACTAATTGGAAACAGAATTTGGATATGCATTTTCGCACTCAACGCAGTGTCTTAATTAACATTTTCAAAGTCAACTAAAATTTAATGTGTACTTTTGATTTAAAAAATTTTAAACAAGTTATTGTTCTTGTGTTTATAAAAATCAGTTAACATATAAATACTAATGAGTTCAAAGGAAAGAACTGTATTTAAATTTTCTTAGACAGGGACAGGAAGTCATTTGGTTTTGGAGAGTCGCTCAGGTTCAATCATGACAGCTATCTTTGTTTCCACTGTCTACAGTTCTTGTATAAATAGCCAACTTTCAGTCTTAGCCATCATTGAAAGTTTGGAAGTCTTGAACTGAGTAACTCTCTGAACCCCAACAAGCTCTTGAGCTTTTCGCGAGCATTCCTTAATCAGCAGAATTGTATTCAATCTCTGAACTTGAGTTGAGAATTTTGAATAGTTTGTGGTTTTTGGTAAGAGTCTACTGGTCTCCTCTCCTCTAATGGTTATGTCCACTAGGAAATCTGATTCGTGACCATTTCTAACCATTTATGCTTGTTTCTGTTTCAGATTCCCGAAAACGGCCCAGGATATTTGAAGTTGCTGCAGCAGAACCTCTTTGAACGCAAAAGTTGCATCACTCTGCCTTTTCTCGACTTGAATCCAAGCAAGACTTAGAAATGGAGAGCAGTGGACAAACAACTCGCCGTGGAATGGGCCGCGGTCGTGTCAACACGCGTTCCCCGTCGCCAAACCGTGCTCCAAGCCCAGCCTCGTCTCTGAGTGAAAGTACGGTTTCCGGCGTGGGAGAACTCTTCATAAGCGGAGGAGTAGTGATCGGGTTACCTGAAGGGGCGGTTCGTGGAACCGCTGGGAGTGGAAAAGACTACGACGTGGATGCCAACTTCATCGTCACTCGACCTGATGGAAAGGTGAAGACGGGTAACAAGGGAGCCCCGCTCAAGATGAAGGCCAACTTTTACAAGCTGAAGCAT
>VICI01002431.1:0-10204 GCA_019593645.1 Akabosia matsudoensis
TATTAAATTATGATTGCAAAATGTTGCAAACGATCAAGTTTCTATTATTCTCTCATTTGTCAACATATCAAACTTTTGAGCAATATGATCGTGACTCTGACTGTTTCCTTGATTGTCACAATTTCAGTCTTTACACAGTCCATAAAACTATATAACCTGCTATAGGTCATCCAAATGATAATGTCCTAACGCTATTAGCTAGCACCACAACAGCACATGCATGTCTGCATGTAGCTCTCACCTAACATTATACATTTTGCGTGGCTATAGCGGCCGGACATTGTGGATGTACAGTATGTTGTATGTTTTGCTCTCTCTGCCGTTGGCCTGAGAAATAGAAGTTTGTAGGCATTTATATGGAATGTGAAAAAGTTTTTCTAGTATTTTCCTTTGATTTGCTACCGAAACTGTCCATCGCTCCATTCAGATTTCACTGTGATGTGGAACCTCTACTCTCTGTAACGATGGTGACTAGAGTTCTCGAGTTGATAGTTATAACACTCTATGTATTCCTCGGGTGACTATTTCTTCTTCTCTTATTTGTCTTGGGGGTATTTTTCCCCCACACACATAATCATTCGACGAAATTCACAAATTCTGATCACGAATCCCTGTGCAAAGTCCCTTAGTTTGTGAGTAACCTGTCCTTCAGCTTCCCAGAAGAAATAGTTCATTGCCAAGTAAAGGAAACCTGAGAAAATGTCATTGAATCCGATGAGTTTCTCTCGGCATTTAGCAATGTATTCCTTCGATATGTCATTCTTTCTTCCTGAAAACTTTTTCTAGTATCGCACCCGCGCTACGGCGAACACTAGAGAAAATCATTTCGTGCTTATGATGCTAAAGTGCCCTCCCCCAGAAGTATTATAAAAATCACCATCGCAAAAGGAATTCGTAAAAAGGGCTGTATTCAAAAGTGCAGACAAGTCCACGTCGAAAGACGTTCCGGGATTGGAGTCGTTTTCCGAACTTTCTCCTAAAAGCCTGTTTACATACATTCCATACCATTTTCTACTTGGTATGATAATATTTTTTTGGTAACTTTCTCCCATCCAGTATACTCTTTTCTTGGCTCTTTTCCCCATTTATGATCATTTCCAATCGTTTGCACCGCTGGTTTACGTGATGGCAAAGTCTCTGGGTGGCAATGAGTCAAAAGGTGGCCCCAATAGGAGATAATCAAATCAGGAGTGTGTGGTGTTGGTGTAGCGGTTTGATGATATTATTTGTTATGTTTAAGAAAATGAAAGTCGTTGTGGTGAAAAAAATTTTCTCGCAATAATAATGTCTCTCGAAGCTGAATCTTTGCCTTGTTTAGCATAAACACATTAAAATATATTCCAGGTCACCGAAAAAGAAACAAAATCCCAGACGGTATACTGTTAATAGGTTTACGGTTGAACTGGTCGGTCATGACATATATTTCCTGTGATGCAAGTAATACAATAAAACGTTGCAACGCTAGAATTAAGTATTGCGAACCGTTGCCATTTAAAATAATTTCGGGTACCTGCAGGAACCTGTGAAGGGCTTATCCAAAAGTGCCCAACATGTTCTTTCTTGGGGCCATACAAATGCCCCCACAAAGTTTCAGTCCAATCGGATTAAGCGTATGCGTTAGAGGCGTTACACGGAGCCCCGGAACCACGGAGAGGCGGAGAATCGTACGGACGGGATACCGATCGACGAACATGAGTAACCGTATAAAGCTACTGCTCCGAAATGCTTAGTAATATATGATATTCTTGAATCTAAATATGGCACAAGATTTCACCTGTGAGCTCATATTTGTTTAAAAAAACTTCATATGAAAAGTGTACGACTGAGTGGGTTTTTCAAAAGATTTTCTTCACTTTGAAAATGAATGTTTACGAAAGCCTCATTTCGAAATTTCGTCTTCGTTTACATTACCTACAAAGTTTTGATAAAAGTTTATGTTTTCTTTCCGTACAAGACTTTTCACTATCAACCTATCAATTCAATAAATAGTTGGTCGCATTTTCTGTATGCATTCATAAGTCTGCTTTTTGAAAAAGTTCACATTGTACTGATGGAAGATCAGAGCAAAGTAGAAAATTGGAATGGTATGAACAAACTTGCAACATCTGAGAAACAGTGAAACTGTGTGGGTGGGGAAAGAACACGTGGAGAAAGCACGGGGAAAAAACACCAAGTAATATGCGAGATGGGTCACTTTGATTTTCTTTTATTTTCATATTAATGTGGCTCAGGTCTCACTGGAAATCAAGAATGCATTGAGCCTTTCCAAAGACTTGGCAGCTAAAAAAAAAGATATCTTTGCCATTATATTCCATTTTTTAAGGGGAAAGTTTCAACAGTACAAATATATACATAAAATATATGTGTATTTGTTATTTTTTCTTTTTTTTTTGAAAATTTTCTCTTTGCTTATGTTTATTTTTTATATACTACCCCTGTTTTCTTTTTTCTGAACCGACAGTCACATGGGACAACTCTTAAAACTATATTTTTTTTTGCAAAGATTCAAAGAAATATTACGAGCCTTCAACCAATTCCCTTAGCTAATCTTATTTTCTGGACGTCTTGCATAACGCCAATTTTTCATTGAGCCGTCAGGTAAATGATTGGTTCATAGAAAGATCGTACAAATGTCTCCACATAACATCTATAATTAAAATTATGAAATTGTTTTTCATTATCTACGCATGCTTTGACGGACTGCTATTCGATTTTCCTGGAATTTTTTTGATGCTGGAGAAAAAAAAAAGTTTTTTATTTTATTTGTGCCTTCCAGTGTTAGGGTGTGGAAAGATAAGGCTGCTGTTTGCTACGTTTTGCCTGAATGAATCTCAAAGCAAGTCTATAAACACCGAAATGGTGCACTTTGGACAAGCTACTAAAAAAATGTTGATCTTTCGACGCATCGTGTTTATGTTTGAAGCTTGCACGAGCCGAAGGCAGTCCTGTGTGACTAGAATGAAAGACAATTGAGCAATGTTTGGGCGTGCCTTATTTAGCTTTTAATATGACAAGCAAGCGTCAGTTTGACTGAAATCAAGTCAACAGTTTTTTATTGCGTGTGAAGTACAGCTAACCACCCGGTGAAGGAATGTGGTAGGCGAAAAAAGCGTGAGGACGGCTTGCGTTGTGCACGACTAGTACACTTTTTTTCACTAATCTCTCTCTGATCGGATGATTAATACAATTTTAGGGGCGGCAAAGTAAATGGGGAAAAGATGATGAAAATTCTTTGCGGGTTATCTAATTGCAGTGTCTGCAATCATGCCAAAAACTGTACATGACTTGGAGCGATTTTCATATTGATCAATTAACAATCTTAGATCCTCGTGGTATGGAAGCGAGCCAGGAGACCACATGTGGGGGAAACTGACAAAAAGTGTTTTACACAGTATATAATACATACTTTCGCAGAAAACTAACTAAATGTCATTATTGTCCAGTTGAAATATTCAAGGACATGAATATTTCTCGTTGCGCACACCTGAAATTACTTTGTAAAGCAAATTAGTTATGCGTGTGTAAGATAACCGTCCCAGAATTATCATACCCTACAATAAACAAAAGAAACAGGCCTTAAAGTTTTGTTTGCAAAGCTCCCGGAAGAGCTAGCCTGATAATATTTTTATTACGCAGATTACAAGCCGGAGATCTCTGCACAATGCCCACGATAATGTTCTTTTTTTTCGGAAGATCGCCGGTAGCCACTATTTCCATAAAATAAAGGGAGGGAAGTTCATTGTTTCATTATTAGTTCTCCCTTTTTCACAAGTTACAAATTCCAAGCATGCATGCACGAATGTGAGGAGTCGGGCTCGTTGCACAATTAATCATGCACTCAATCATAACTTGCAAACAGACAAGCTAATATAAATGAAGGCCGAAACACACACCATCTATGACATTTATACGGTTACAGAGGAAAACCATGAAATTACAAAACCATGCAGGGGACGACCCGGAGCAGTTTGAAGTTGAAGTCTTTTTTCCCCCAAAAAAATAATAGAAACAACTTCGGACGTGTGAGGAAGCTTTAATTCATCTTTCTTACATTGCTCAATTACACGCTCGCGCGCACTATCAGTTTGATCATTCATGCTGGGAAACTTTTGAAAATACAAAAAAATCAAATAATTTATGTAGTCGAATATTCCCAGCAGAAGAAGCTAGAAACCCCTTTTTGCAAATAGTTATATGTGCCCGTCCAAAGGAAAAGGGGATATGTCGTGTAAAAAAGGCTCTGAATTCGTTTTTCTCTGGAAAATATGCCAAGACGTACAGTTAAATAAAAGTTGCGAGAAACAAATTATGCTCCTTTTCCCTTTACGCCTTCATATTTTTCAGAGTATATTTTCTTGTTTCTTTTTTTACACGGCATATCCCCTTTTCCTTGGGACAGTCACATATGAATAGCAAATTCATTGGTTATTTGAAACAATTGCAAACGGTATCCATCAACTTTTATCTCAAATCATCGAGTTTAGAGAAGGTATATAGCTACTCAGTTTGGCTCTAAGTAAATGATAAAAAGAACCCAACTCAAATCACCGTGTGTATAGCGTACGGAGATAGATAAATTTGAAGTAGAAAAAAGAACTTTGGACATTGTCGCACAAATTTTACCCACCTAATCCTGAAGGATTTATTGTCTTGGTGATGTTGACAGGTAACTCATCTTAGAAAAGTACCGTGTCCGAATACGACATTCGAATGCGGACAATTTTCAGCTACAAGGCTGTTGATACAGCGTATGAGAAAACTAGCCAGAAACTTTATTTTTGCAAAGATTTTCTCGGTTGTTTTTGAGGGTGATGGTGCGAGCCATAATCCATTGGATAAACTTTTTGAATGTTTTGTACTTTTTGTTGTTTCCTCTGAGCCTTTTATTTGTTGAGAATGGCAAAGGGGAAGCTAAATCGGCAGTTTATCATTTTACAAAGAAAATTACAATGCTTTGAAAGTTTTTTTTGTGCATGGCATAGGTCCATAGCATTTTTCCGGATTTTAAGTTCAGTCGTGTCAGCAGGGCTTTTTAGACATTATCCATGGACGATCACGTTTCGCTATGTGTTTGTTTAAGTGGTACAATGGTCTTTTTGAAGACTTCCTCTCGCTGAAGAAATTAACTCAACAATACAAAACAATGGAGTCAAGCCATGTTGAATTATTATATACAGTTGCTGACAATAGTCCGTAAGCCAAAGAATCTTTCTTACATTCACGATTGGCGAATTCATGAGCTTACCATTGGGATCAGGTTACATACTAAGTAGTAATGAGAAACATTTCGCCATTCATTCATTATTAAGCATTGCGGTAGCAAAGCTTATTGAGAAGCGCTTGATCGTCTGTCCGGATCCCAAAAAACACCTGGCATGCGATAACTCCCCTACGATACGTCAGATTGACTCCAAACTTGGTACATAGGTTAGGGCGGTGATCTTTCTGGGCGGAATCAATTAGGTCCTTCACCGCAGGTTTCCCCAAGTGCCCGAATACGTTTTTGCGCTATAAAATGGTGACAAAATTTGACATAGAGGTTTTCTGGTCCCAGAAGGTCCCAATTTCCTGATTTGTGTGTAGCTTTTTCATACCGCAATGCTTCGTTAACTCGTTACTACGTTTTATTACAAATGTACCTAAATAGGGAATATTTTTGACGTGAAAATCACAACACGAGCTTGCAGCATTCGTGGGGAGGGTATAATATCGTGATATCTATTCTGAAGCTGCACGGTTGCGTATAATGCAAAAAAAAATCTACGAAAGAACAGAAGACACTATCAATTTGAACTAGGGGTTTATGAAACATAGATATTAAAATGATTTAATAGATCAAGTTGCATCTTTAGGCTGGAGTGCTCTTGTAAAAGATTTATTTCAATGATAGGTATACAACATAAAGTCTGACATTTATTGTTCCACCTTGGGTTGATGGGACACACAAGACACAAAAAAAGTTGATGGGTTGCAAAAAGTTCACATGCTTCTTTGCTCTGTAACAGTCATTCTTGCTTTTATTGGAGTTTGTAGCAAATGTGGGTTGGATTGGTGGCTCATCATATTTCTTAATCATTTGCTGTTAGCTTGCTCACATTTAAGGTTTCTTATAGTTAGTTTACAAGCTTTGTTGTGCCCATATGAGTATCTAGTTTTATGACCTGTAGTACACAAAAGTAATTAAAACGTAGCATGCTGAACGTGCAAATTGGAGTAAATTCGAACCATGTTTGTCCATACCTTCATCGTTTTATTCCTACAAAGATGGTATTGAGTTTCAGCTTGAACCATTGCAAAAAATCAAAAAGCTACCAAATAGGTAGTTTTTATGCCTACATATTAGTGTTTAATGGTTTCTCTTGCTGTATGTTGTTGGCGTACCTATGCAGATTAGTTTAAAACTTGAAAATTTAATTATTCAAGCATATAACTCTGTTTTGTTGGAAATGAACCAAAACAATAATTGCCGGTGGGCTGAACAAGTTTTGGCAGTTAGACTTTGAAAAGGCAAGAGGAGGTTGGCTCTTGGGCTTTTGTTATTGCTTGCAAAACATCGACCGATGCATACATACTGTGCATTCACGACGACCTGTCCGGTTCTGCCATTTACAATGTACAGAGTTTTAGGACATAGCGACGTGAACAGAGGATAGTCTCTAGTCAAGGGGAAAAGTCGAAAAACACTTGTCGAAACGGACGATTTTTTTTTTTGCCAAAACTCAAAAGTGCAAAAACAGCTTTCAATGCAGTTCAATAATTGATCCTTTTTCGACAACAATGGAAATAGTTGAGTGTGTAGCTTGCATCTTGTGGCTTTTGTTGAACTGATGTATGATTTAATATGATAGGATGGAGGCTCATTAACTCACAGCGGGAAATAAGGTACGGGGTGATTGTTTATTGCTTTTCTTTTGTAATAAGTTTGTACGCTGCCTGCGCTGGCTCTTATTACCACTTCCACCAACCCATGTTCAGCAACGGCAAACTGAGCTGATTCCTTGCAACTCAACCACAATCTCAATATTTACTGTATGGACTTCTCCTCGTATTTGCAAACTTAGTGGCTTGAAATATATATTTTTCTTGGTAAACTCAAAATAATCTTTTTAACCATGAAACCTGACGATGCCGCTCTCGGCTGGCGGTATAACGAGCTTTACTGGAATCTGTATGGCTATCCAGAAATGAAGAAATGATAATCTTACAAAAAAAAACTCTTTTACATTTCAGCAAAAATAATGCAAGAACTGCCGATTTGCTGGTGATTTAATATTTAAATCGTTTTGTTTGATTGAAATTTGACACCGGTATGTTTAGCCCTATATCATTATCCTGCCGGCTATATCAAAAACTGAGCTTAAAGGCAAAGTGAGTGATTTCTTGTTGAATGCTGATGCTGAGTAGAACAAGTTTCACCTGCTGTTCATCATCTACAAATAATTATTTTTGGAAGTTTACGCGCAACACTCTACACTCTAGCTCCTTAAAAACCTTTGAAAATGTTTTGTCAGAGGACAAAGCTATTAATTTTTTCACTCTAAAGCCTCAACAAAAACCGAAAATGATCTTTCAATAACAGATTGCAATCGGTTACTCGCAAAAATACGAGCACCTGAAAAATGAAAATCACCACCTTGCAACATAAAGTCTCATGCTGTGTTTACAGCAATCCCTGTCCAAAAGAATATCATTTACTTGGCTTGATTACATGAGTTTCGCTGCACTTGTATATAAAAAATTGATTTACACCGGTGGAGGAAAATTGCTTTTACGCACCTTTTTTGATACATTATTCATATTTAATCTATTTCATAATAAATATTTTCATCCCGACTTTTCCTCACGCACAGTCGCGCAGTGATTACGCAAACAAGGCACATGCATGCTTAGCGAAACAATGTAAAAAAAAGATTCATCATCTTCACTGATATTCCTATCCACGCACCTGACTACCAGAAATATCACTACCGCACCACCGGGTAGATACGAATGTTATACACCCTTGTTATCTATTAAAATGAAGAGTGGCACGCTGTGAACAATAAAAAACTTATGAATGTTGGATGAGCTTAAGCAAATCACGACACATTTCTATAATCCAGCTTGCCACTCCGTATTTTTTTCAGGTATTACTTACGTAATCCGCCATCGTTTGCCTCCACTGTTGAATTCAGCAAAAAAATTCAATAACTACATTATAATGACATTGCATACCTGATATGTACATACCATTTGTATTTAAATAAAAATATGTCCATTTTGACAAAACAGCCAGGCTCAATTTCAGCAACAGTTTTTAACAATTCAGTTTTTTCAAGAGTGTGCGCGTGATTTGACTGTTTAAAGATTTCGCTAAAAGTTAGTAACAAACCCGTAACAGTCAAATTATTATTGTAATCTTGACACTTTCCAATTTGCATTGGAATATATTAATGTGTTAGTTATTAGGATTGTAATTCTCTAACCATAACCATTTTCTATATACAATACCCATTTGCTAATAATCCAATGCGCATTACCTCCCAACCAAACAATCTACAACAAGCAGTCTGCAGTGCCATTTAGGTACAAAGTCTAAAGAAGATCCATTTCGCTTGCTCAAGCAAGAACGGCTAGACAGACACGCTTAAACGCAGCAGACAGCAAGACGACACGACTTCACTACCTAATTTCACATTCTAAATTCTAACCATCTTCAATCTTAGACCATCAGATTATTTCGGTCTTTGAATAATTGTGTTTGGCTGTGGTGTTTTCGTATTGGGGTCAAAATGCTAATAATAATATTTGTGGCTATTAACCGATCATTTAACCCTTACATATGCCCGTAAGTTGTAAGCCAGAAGTCGTCAATACAATAGAGATCTCCTGACAATATTACGGATAAATAGAATCAATGGAACTTTGTAGCAAAAAAAAACCGCTTTTGGCTGTTACGGCATGAAACCTATAGGGGAAAATTGTTATTGGTTATTTGACTACTACTTGGTCTGCTCACTTTTAAACAGTGTAAAAGTAATAGGCCTGTTATGAGTACCGATTTTGGTGTTGGCTGAACACTTTTGTAAACTGAGAATTTACGCCCAGATGGTTTCAATATTAGCCCAAAGTCGTAGCGAAACAAACAGCAAGATTCTTCTTTGCTGGTTTTAACATGATTCCTTCAAAATAGTCTTGTAGTCGATGACCTTTCGTTCTAGTTTTATCTATTCCGGCTACATTAATGTTAATATAAGCGGAAACACGGTGTTAATGATGTGTAAATTGAATAGGAGCATTGCGACTACGGAGTTGGAGAGGCTAATGTACTCTTTCGGTTATACTTCTATTCTCGCCGAAAAAGGATTCCAGCAGGCTAACAGACACAAACGTCGTCATTAGAGCATGCAGAGCGGTTTAATGGACATGAGCGCGTTTAGGGATGCAGTTTTGTTTAAATCTTGTTATTGTTGTAAATGGGGTGCAAAAGATTTAAGGGCTTTTTTTCTTTCTCTCTCTCTCTGTAACCGGTCACACTCCTCAAAGTAAATTGGCTTAAAAGGACACAAAGCATTTTTTTTTACCAAATTAACTGTTGCACGTATATAACAAGCTGAAAAAAAACAGTCTATTTTGACTTTTGTCTGATTTGGTCGCGAAAAAGTCGTCTTGTTCTGTGTAGCGTGGACGAATCAAGTACGTATTTCTATATAAGTACACGATGGGCCCAGATTGCTACTTGAGCATAGTAATTTATACAATGTTGTTTGAGAACAATAGACGCAGATAATAAAGCAGTTTCAGAATTCTGCCATGTAATTTCCATTATTCGAGAATGTTCAAAGAGTGACAGATGAAATCTCTTCTCTTTTTTTCTCTCTCTCTTGCTTATGCTATTCCGTCAAAGTTGACATTGATATCAACGCATTCTTCACTCAATGATTGCTCAGACATTCTCTCCGTCAAAAGGCTTTCCATCATGGTGTAAAAGAACGTAAAATTCTTTTCATTCTGTAAATACAATCGGTTAAAATATGAAAACAAAGTTTAGTTTAAACTCCTCGTGTGAAAAGATAGTTTTCGGGAACTAGGCAGAATGAACGATTTGATAACAATCTTCTTCGGAAGTTGAAACAGTGACAAAAACAGGGAATAGATAAATGTCTTCAAAATTGATGAAGCTGTATAGTTCAAGCTTTTCATGCTCCTGCAAATGAGCGTGATA
>VICI01002432.1:0-16731 GCA_019593645.1 Akabosia matsudoensis
ACCCTGCGGCATTTCACTGGAACCTCTTGAGCATCAGCGTCATCCTCCTCTGAGATCTTCGCTTGTTTACATTTCTCAACGAATTGGAGCTGTTTCTCTCTAAACCGTTCGCTCACATCCACGAGTTGTCGATAAATACCAAGGGCGTCTTCAATAACTGATTCACACGGGTCACAAGTTGACCACCACGTGTCCAACTCCTCTGAGGTGAGATGTGCATTAAAGTCAGGTCCAAGCTCGCAAAGTATTCTCACTACAAACGTCGCTTTTGAAGAAAGTTCACGGCTGTCTTTCAAACTCACTGAAGAAGATGATGGCGAGCCGCAAACGAAACACGATGACATTTTCAACGTATCAATCACCGAGATAGTGATCGTGTGTTAACCAATTAACCAATGGTCAGTAGACTTTTAATTCTAATTAATTAGCAAACGTTCATTGCATCAACAAAATTGCATGTGAAAAACGAGGAGCAAGCAAACTGGTCCATGCTCTTTAGAACACACCAAGAACAAACAAACACAACTTGACAGCTGATTCGCCATGTGAGTCTCAATATTATTGGCGTTGAGCCACGGGAACGGTCATGGTCCAACAGTCTCTTCATGACGTTACCATAACCATGACCATTCAATAGACAACAATTATGACAACCAGTTCAAGTCAATCCTCGCAAGACAGTTGAAAGTTTATCAAATAAAACCGTACGACCTTCAACCTTGCACCTGGATGGAATAACAGGGACCAATATTTTCAACAAAAATTTTTTTATTGCACTCTAGAGAAAATTGGTGCCTAGCATGATACAAACGTAATTTTTTAAATGAATGAATATAGGTAACAACTAAGCACGTCAAAAACGAAAAGTATTAATAATAGAGTAATACATACGGTATGATAATTGATATTATATAAAATCTGTTTTGCCTGCTTTTACTTAATGAATACCTATAAAACTTTTTCAAGCTTTTGATGGCCATGAAATGGCTCAAACGTCTTCTTTATATGACAAAGAATACAGCTCATGGGCCTACCATTGCATTGAACACTTTAATTTAAAATATGAGTTTATAGTTTGAATATGTAAGTTTATAGTTTGAAATATAAGTTTTGAATATGTAAATTAATGTAAAGATCATTCACTTTTCCGTTTTGATTACAACCATAGACGTTTCCATGGAGCCTAGCAATGGACTACTGCGACTTGCCTCTACACCTGGTGGAGATGGTGCGTCGATTTCTCGAATCTTATGGTAGCACTGATTAAGAACAGCCAAACGATTTGTGACAAAGTCGGTCAAAAATTCAAGCCTTTGAATGGTGCTCGTTTCGCTCGAAAACTGAACTGAACAGTTTTGGCGAAGCCTTTCTACCAGACCCTCAATCGCGCACTTTTCTTCACTCAAAACTTTATTTTTGGCACGAAGAATGGTATTTTCTTCGTGGAGATGAGCTACTTCCCCAGAATGGCTAAAAAGTTTGTTCTTCTTCCCCCCGATAAGGTTGCTCAAATCATTGATGAGATTTCCCCGGCTGGTGATTTCAGACTTTGCCTGGATCAACTCGTTCTCAAGTCGGTTGATTTCAGCTCGGCTTTCTCTGACCAACTTTTTTTCCTCCTGGATGAGTACATCGATTTCTCCTGTAAGCTGCTCCACGGCTGATTCCGATTCCCTGAGTTCTTTCTGCAGCACTGCGAAATCATGGCGAAGCTTCCTGTCTTGGTCCGTCATATTTGATAGGGTTCTTAAAGAAAACAGTTTTGTGTACACATTCTTGAAACTTGAAAGGAATATAAAAAATGTATCGGGTATTTGGAAACTTACATTTTTCTTCGGTTTAAATGGAATAAAACACTGTCTTTTTCTTCTGCACACGAAAAATTTTTTGTTCTGTTTTCCAAAGAATTTCACTGACCCATTTTGCGCAAGTGATTTGACTGGATGTGGGAAACAGACTGAATTGCTATGCGTTCATGACCACAAGTTGCATTGACGTGAATGGAGGTTGAACGAAACCACGAGTACGAAACTTAGTTAAAGGTCGAATTTCATGGGTGGTGTCGTGAACCACTTGTTGAGCGCTTGAATTCTTAGAAAAGCACGTAGGAACAGTAGTAATTAAAAATACTGCATGGATAAAGATGAAAGATGGACTACGTCGTTGTGCACATCACCCATGAAACTTGAGAGGAAACGAAGAATGTCATAGATCATCAAAATTAATAGCTCCTGAAAATGAAGTAGAGACAAAAAACGAGGTAGCATGATATGATACGAATAGAAAGGGATATCGGTTCGAATGGAGATGTGTAAGATCAGTAGCTCTGTTGTGAGATATGATATGGGACTGGGTGTCTTTAGTGCAATGGGTGTAAATTTGTGATTGCGTGCAACGAGAAATCTGTGTGTTTATTATTTCCAGTACGCAATTTTATAAAACAAACCTCATTTCGTTTTGTGTTTCAAAGAGAAAAAACATGAATTGAGAAGATATTATGCATGGCGGAACAGGACTAGTGATCCAGATTCCAGAGTATAATAAAAAATATCACTAAAAAATCAGTAGCTTGCAGAAAATTCAGTAACAAGGGTAGAATTACACGCACATCTCCAAATCACCCGAGCCAATGGAAAAGATTTTTTTTAAAGCACAAAATTCGAGCAGATGTACATAACAGGAAGTCATATCATATGAAACTGAAACTTAACCCAATTCAACCAAAATCATATTTGATAATACTAATAATAGTTTTGAAGTTTTTTTGTACAATGATTTTTGAACTTTATTTTGTGCAAGAACATCACGTATAAAACTTAAAATCTTTTGTTCACAATCATACAACTAAATATTACCTACTACTATCATATGATAATACTATTATACTACACACACACTACTATATATATTTTTTAATATGTTAGTTTTCTATGTCAATATCGTCGTCGCCGTCGTCACCAGATTCACCCCCTTTTGTAATTTTTACAATGTTGGTGCCATTTGAGCAGATTAGCATAGGTGAATCAGGCTTCAATTTTTTTGCATTAACGTTTTCCGCATCCGAATCCGGCGGCTCTCTTTTAATCGGGACGGGTTTGATGTCTATTTCTTTAGGTGCAGGAGTTTGCTGTTGATAACTGTCTTTGTCTGAGACCTTGTTTTCCTGTGGACATGTGAAACTTTCTGCTAAACACTGCAAACTTTGTAAGCACGTGACTCCGTTAGGGACTTTTACTCCACTTTTTTCGAGCAGATACTCGACCACTTTTTGAATTTGACGGTGTTCGTCGGCTAACAGTTCAATTTTTCCGGTTAAACTGTCTTCTCGCTCAGAAAGCTGATTGATTGTAACCGTTTGTTCGTTCACCTGTCCAACAAGTCCAACAGCAAGGTCCGTCTTGGCACTCAATTCCGATTCAAGAAGCCTAATTTCCGCATCTTTCCCTTCCAGGACCCTCTCATGCTCGGAAGTAAGGCTTTTCAAGCGATCAGCTAGTTTCAAGCAGTTTTGCTCATTTTTTTTAAGCTTTTGTTTCCAACGTTTTTCAGTTCGGACTTTGATTTCCAAAAGATGCTTCAAGTGGTCTCGATTGTTTCTTAACTTTGTCATCTTCTCGCTGTCGCCTTTTGACGACCCTGGCTGGCAGTGGACATGCAGGCTGCTAATTTCACTCCGCAACTGCCTAATAAGCTCCTCATCTTTAGATATACGAGCCTCCAATTTCTCCTCGTTTATGGAAATTTGACGCAAAGCTTTCTCTAGCTGCGTCTGAACAGCTTCCGAGTCTGACAATTTTTCGGACTGGGCTTGACACTCTTCTGACTTTCCCACGAGTTCACTACGAACTTGATTCAGTTCGATATCCTTTTGAAGAAGTTCAGCTTCCTTTGTTTTCCGTTCATCTTCAAGCTGTTTGGATTTGGCCCAGTAATAGTTTAAGTCAGCTTTTGCTTTTAAGTATTTTTGCTCTGGCTTCTCTGAGGTCTTCATTTCGAGCGTTTACTCCCGGGCGCTTTTGTATAAACTAGAAAACATCAATTGACGCCTTACTTCATATTTATTAAAGTTAAATGATGTATTATTATTATTTCTACGTACCTACTTTTATAGGATCAAAAAACGACGTTGGAGCCATAGGGCAATGTTGGTCTGTGTAACCCAGTGGCTCTGATAAAGTGGCTCGAGCCTGAAGTCATCTGGGGTTTGATGATATTACTGACCGTGTGCGCAAATGCGTGTAATGGATAGGCGTATCAAAGAGGAAAAAAACATGCGTGAGCATGTCAGTCTGGAAATAGATACCATGTCAGTCAGGCGTCCCTTCTACGCGTGAACGTTCTACAATGCCAATTATCATTGAAGTGAGCCAATGAAGCGAAAATAAATTTTAATGAAGTCATCGATGGGATTATATAACAATGTTCATTTGTCCTTCATGCTTCATGTGTGTGTGTACTCGAATTTATATGAGTGCGATAAGTAAGTCAAGATAAGTACATTGTAAACTACCTGTGAAACTATATTATTACATGTGAGGGTACATGTGTGTCTTGTCTTGTGTATGGGAAAGATCATATCATGTGACAAGGACAACAGGGTGATTATGACAAAAAACTATATTATTACATGTGAGGGTACATGTGTGTCTTGTCTTGTGTATGGGAAAGATCATATCATGTGACAAGGACAACAGGGTGATTATAGGGTTGGATAGAGTTACATGCAGGAGAGAGAGCCCGTGAACAAACTCGAGAAAAGGAAAAAGTCATAAAATTGAGATAGGGGACAAAATATTGTTGGAAAAAGGTTTTTCTAATTTACCCAAGTTCTAAACTACTGGAAAGTGCGTATTGCATATAAGTACCCAAATTTCACAGATTTTTGTTTTTAAAACTCATAACTCAACGGGCAGTGTTCTGTGGTTACCTTGGAAGAAGATTTACCCTTCTTGGTGGTTACTTTTATTGGAATTATGACTTCTGCCCTGAGATGCAAGTCGTCTTGGTGAACAAAGACGCCATCCCAGCATTTTATTGCTCAAAATACATTTTCGTAATTTTTTCGTTTCATAAACAAAGCAATAAATGTAGTTTGAGAAATACAATGCAATGTTATAAAAAGTTATAATTCCAATGCCAGTACACATACCAGCCAGCAAATATAAAAATTCTTCTGAAACAAGCTCTCTTGGGGTAATATGAAATGTTATGAGTTAAAAAACAGATTTTTTTCCTATTCCCGCATGTAAATGAAACCAAACAGCACATTGAAAGCAAAACTGATGTTGATTATTTTGCAATTACAATTTATTATTACTTTAGAAACCAAATCAGACACGCATTCAATTGATAATCGGATAACTGGCAGTTCCAGCGATTCCGCATTGGTTGGATCCTCTGGCGATCCTGATGTAACCGTCTTCTCCCCAGCTAGATCCCCAAGAATTTTTGACGATCCAGTATTTGCCCAAGAGAGCATCCTCACAGTATCCGACCACCACAACTCCGTGATTAATCTGGGGTTTTTGTAGGGAGGATAAGAATTTACCTCCAGCGGTGCAACTGAAAACTCCTCCGCCGTATGCAGACCACTTATTTGCATCAACTGCAACAGCGACAGGTCCCTTTTCAGCGACAGTTCGCAGAAGGTCGTCCTCATCATTGGCTTTCGTGAATTTGTAATCCGTGACTCCAGTTCCCGGCTCGTTGGAGTTTTGTCGACAAGCTCCATCCGCAGCTTCGTACGGGTAGCTCTCGTTTGTGTTTAATCCCTGGTTGAATCTCATGTACCCGTAACCGTCTTGGATCTTGCCTCCTTCACAACCCTTTGAAGTTGCGTTCTTATACTCACCTGCGTACCCAAAAGTCGTGTTAAAAAACATCAATTATCTATGCCGTTAAATAAGCCACTTACTTGAGCAGTCCATTAAATGTTGCTCGCTGAGCACAGGAGCTTCTGTTCGGTTCTCCGCGATCGCCACATGGCATTCAGTCACACCCACCTACGCGTCCAAAAAACGTACTTAAAATATTTTGCACGAAAATGTTGAACTTCAAAATTGTAATGTATGAAACTTACTGCTGCAAAAGCCCAGCATGAGCCGCATTGGGCTTGGTTCTTGACAGGTCCGCATTTATCTCTCCAGTCGACACACTTGGGGAGATCTGAGACAGGTGTGGTGCTACCGGATCCTGCGTCACTTGCAGATTCTCGGCTCGGAGTCGTTCCTAAAAGGCTTTTGAAGAGGTCCTTGGACAGACCGAGCAATGGATTGTTAAGCGCTATAGAAGGCAAAAACGGATGTCATGTCAGAATCGCCTCACATTTACAGATACGAATGGTTATATCTCAATTACTTAAAGAGTATAAGGGATTCTTTGGAGTAGTCAATGTTTCGCGAGCATTTGAGATGAAGTTTTTACTGATTTCTTCTGGTTTCAGATCTTTCAACACTTCAGCGTCTGAGAAGACCGACTAGAAAGATTAAAACAATTGAGATTATTCCCCCAATGCGTAGGCAGATAGTTCTAAACGTATTACTTACGACAAAAGATTTGGCTAGATTTTGCAAAATGTTGTTTTGCTCAACAGCACTTGAAGCTTTCTTGAACTGTTCTTGAGTGTTATCAAAGTTGGTGAGAGCTGCAACACCGCTTGTGGCTGCATCAATCCCTCTGGAAACTGCGGAAAGCCCTTTGCTCAGCAATTTCGATGGCAGGCCCTGCGAGGAACTGCTTGCAGCAAGACAAGCTACGCAAAAAAGAACCGAAAACGTCTTCATGATTGGGGTAGAAATCGGGCTAGGTCACGAATGTGAGGTGTGTTAAGCTCTTACGCTGCTTTTATAGGACACATGGAGAAACCCAAGCGCGTGGAAATAATTTCAATCTTACGCACAGGCACGTTTGGTTTTCATCGAAATGTTTTCTGACACACGGACAGTTTGTTTTCTCCAGGATTTTTCTTTGACATGTCCATTGTGTGAGGCTCTTAAGCAATATTTTTGAAATGACGGGCTCCTGTGTGTTTGACATTGCAAGACATTGTTTTCTTGACAAACGCTATAACTTCATCGTAATGGAATATTTATCCCGAACCCAATGGAAACGTACGGGTCATGTTTGGAGCAGTAGCCTACCAAGAATTTATCATAATAATTATGTATCTGTTTTGCACGTAAATGAAGTTCAAAACCAGTACATATACCCGTGTCAATTGTCTCGCTATCGAACGAAAAGCAACAGCAGGCATGTCATGAATATATTGCACACGGAAACCTTAAAATTGCAAAGCAAACAATCGACATTCAACTAGTCCAGGCATTCATGCTTGCGAGAACTGGGTCGTCTCGTCTACTGTTGATAATGTTATTTTTTAAGGTTAAGTTCATGACTATGACCAAGTGGAATTAATCAACCATGCAGAAATAATTAAATTAAATTAAATTCAGTCTTATCAGTAAAAGTAGAAAAAGAAAGCAAGTGAGAAACAAATTCTTAAAGATTATCTTATCGTAAAACTTCAACTTTATTGACGATTACTTTTATCATATTGATGTAGTGAAAAATATACATAAATTGGACGGTTTAAAGTGAATGAACATTTGGTATAATAAACTCAAAACTCAATGTTGACGTCGATGTTCTCATCGCTGTTATCAATCTTAATCACGTTTGAGACGGCTGGTACATTTTGGAGGAAGGGCTTTTCATGCTATGCGATGTTTCTCAGGACAATTGTCGTCAAGTGGATAAGCTTTCCTTTTGATGTGCTGCCGGGCGGCGGTGATTTCCACTGGGACTGGGTTCCCAAAATTTGCTTCCGACTTGTTGACATGATTTTCAGTCTTTAGACCTACAAGACATGGAGGGATTGGAGGACAAAGCGCATAAGAACTCGATCTTGGTTTGGGAAACACGTTGATTGGCGGTGGAGGTGGAAGACGCAACGGTTTTCTTTTTTGAGAGTGACTCTCAGCTATTTTCTCATTCAGCCCCACGTCTTTAATGATCTGGTAGCACTTGTCAAACATGCCAATTTGAGTTAGAAGGTGGTCCACTAAAAACGATAGTGCCTCCAAATTCCCTCCCCCGTGGGGAACACTGACTTTACAGTGTTCTCTCAATTTTTCCACAGTTTCTTCAAAAACTTTGGATTCCTCAGAATGAATCTTAAGTTTCTCCTCCAGCTGCATCTTATCTTGCTCCAGGTGATTAACATATTCTGTCAACTCTGCAATTTTTACGTCACGTTGCATAATGTAATCACCAGCGTCACGAATCAGTTGACCTTGACGTTCAACTTGACATTTTTCCTCAGCCAATTCATTGAGAATCCGACAGTTTTTCATCCTGCCACAATTCAGCTTCTTTCTTTATCGCCAAGATTTCAGACTCTTTCTCATGAGTGTACACAGCTCCATCAAATGCCAACTTGTTAACGCCCCCGGTCAATTTTAAAATTTCTTCTTGCTTCTGGTTCAGCTCTACTGCGAAGGATTTCAAACGTTCATCTTTCTCTCGAACCTTTTTCAACAGAATTTCCTTTTCAGCTTTCTCTTTTTCGTGGAGCAAACACAGGCTCATGTAGTTCTTCCTGTCTCGGTTGCTTTCTGCTGTTTTCTTTTCAACGCTGAATTTTAGCTCAGCAATTTCCGCCTCTTTCCTCTCTAGATCTGCTTCTCTCTCTTTCTTTTCTTCTTCCAAATTGGAGGACTTGCGGAAGTACCAATCAAGGTTGTATCGCTTTTTGTGCCAGTCCCGTTCGAGATCATTAAAACGTCGCTGTAACGCTTCCCTCTCCCGTAGAACCTTTTTGAGTTCCTCCTGGAGACGTAATGGCGACTCAGTGGTTTGTTTTACGATGCTGTCTTCTTCAAGTCTCGACATGGCGTCTGAGCCTGAAAGTTTCTCCATGCTACCTCTTCCTATTAAACCTAAAGATGGACAAGAAGCGTTTTAATTGACGTTTTCCCCCAAATAAGTGCGTAACAATATACGCAATAGATATAAATGAAAGATAACGAGTACAAACCTACATAGACAATTCAGAGTATGTTTATTTGCTTTCACAGGAAGTTTATAAAATTTGTTTAGAGTTTTTATGACTTTTTATGACCGTGTGTATGGGAAAGCAGTTGCTTGTATTGGTAAGGCACAAACGAAAGTATAAAATTATTATAGGCAATTATAAACTTTTATAAGGGGCGATGTGGGATCAGAATGTGCTGGCTCTACTGTAATTCTACTGCCGGTGCGTAATGACTCGAAAACTCGCGTGTTCCTATGATCGGCTCAGTGTCTATTCAGTTTCAACACAGCACACAATATGTTTACAACAAAAAAGGAATGAATGCGAGTGATTTTTCATGGGACTGACTTGTATGGGAATGTAACTTGAAGCTGTCTACTTAACAACTAACTTTTCCGCCAGAGAAATATATGCACTTTTATCTGAACTGTTTGAGGCGATAAAGATTCCTTGTAAAATACTGTGAGGCTTAGAACAAACGACCAATTGATTAAAGATGAATTCATTGGGGTCAGCGGTAAATGAGATCTTGTATATAGTCTGAGAATGTACACGGAAAATAATATNTTTAAATGAATGAAAAAGATAATTTATGACCTTTGCCCGAACTACATATCTTACCATACTACTGTTTTGCTGTTGCAGTCAGAGGTGTTCAGGCATCCGGCACCCGACTGTAATCTGGCATCCAGGCATCCAACTGTAATCTGGCATCCAGGCATCCGACTGTAATCTGGCATCCGGCATCCGACTCTACTTCTGGCATCCAGGCATCCTGAACACCTCTGGTTGCAGCAAAATAGGATGACTGCAAACGATAAAGAAGCAAAAATAAAAGAAAAAATTACATATTTGTTGCAAACATAATTATTTGAAGCATTCACGTTTTTGAGACTTATGCAGAATAGTGTTATAAAGTTTTTTGTCCTCAGTATTAGGTTCGTTAACTTCGTGACAATGCAGGAAATTAAATACTCCATGATATCATAGCATAAAATAGTGATATGAATACATAGCATTCGAACTTCTATTATAATTGGAACATTTATTTAAGGAATTTTGAAATTCAAATAACAAAGCAATTCAAAAAAAAATTTTGTAAGACAGATGAAAGGACGATAAGATACGATTTATATGTTCCATCGGCAAATATTGTACGTACATTTACATATCCCTGTCTCTCAACAAAAAAAAGTTTGAACACCAAATCTGACATGACAGTCGTTTTTCTCAGTTTCGTACGTATTCATATCTGAAGGAAGTATAGATTGTTTCGGGAAGCAAAACAAATCAACGCGACTCCATAATAATATTTCCATAATATTTTGAAAAATGAAAATTACAGTGACTACAATGACTACACAGCTACAATGACTTAACTGAAAGCAAGCCGGCAAAGAAACAAACGGGATAAAACTAAGGAAAAATACAAAGTGAAAAAGAAACAAAAGATTTCATTGAAATGCCCTAGTTGAGAGAATTTCAATGATATGACATATCACTCACCAATGTCTCAATGCAAAAATCATAAAGTTGGAATCCGATATGGTTGCTATCGAAACTGATTGCATGAAAAACCTCGCGTGTGTGTGGTTAGTTGACTTGAGTTTACTATGGTATTCAAATATTTAATTTTTGAGTTGTGAAAACACACTTCAATCCCCTTGGAGTGGTTTTCTTCAGAGCATTAAATTTTGAAAGTGGGGATGGTGGATAACTATATCGATAATCGATTGTTGCAGCGAAATCATTCTTCCAGACATAACGTCACGTTGGAAGTGGTGAAGTCATGCATGTGACTATTCAAATCAATATAATATCACTAAACACGTACGGGCGGGTTAACATTTTTTCCAATGTGAATGTTTATGTTCCGGTATTTGAGTTTTTCTAAAAGATTGTATTGCTGTAGACAGATCGAAGATTTTAACGGTAAAAGTTAACTCAGTTGACGGATTTTACATCAAGAGCAATCATAAGTTGCAGTTGCAAGTAAAGTTTTTGTATTCCGCGCTTCGCTTGAATTAAATTGCATGGAAATTTAATTACTGATGATTCCTAGTTTTGCCATTGGATCTATCCTATGGTTACGAGAACGTAAATGAAATAACAGTTTTGTTGATCACTCTTAGAGCAATATGTTTCTTATTTCTTGTAAAAGTTTTCCCTTAACAACGAAAATCCACCAAACTTAAACGCAAGGTTTGCGTATGTCGAAGCAGTATATTCGTACACGGAAGCAATTCAATTTTAAAGAAGTTTTTAACAAAAATTTCAAGCATGGTTATATTGAAAAATAGACGTATCGTTATAAGCTGCAACTATACCTAGGACTTACACTAGCCAATAACGTGGCAACAATCTAAAAATTCAAAACATTTGGGCCAAAGTGTAGTTATTGAGTCGCATAATTTCCGAATCAATCATATATGTCCTTATAGCATAGCCAGCATCAAATACAATAGTTAGTTCTCTGTATTGTAATTTATGACGGATATACCATTATCGCATCGAATATTCGATTCGCGAGATTGTCCTCTAGGTCCAATATGAAACCTCGGTCCACTTTGGTGAAAGGTTTGTAGGCAATGCTGATGTCCAACAGGGCCCTGGCCTTGTAGTATTCACATTTGGCACTGTTTTTGTCATCCCTAGTCACAAGTTTGTGTTTCTTCGTCATTCTTGACCGTATTCGATTCATTAATTTTCGTTTCATTTCTTGAGCCGGTTCCGTTGATTTTGGTACCAGTGACAGGGCCACAAACAAAGCAATTTTCATTACAACGAAGCTTACTCCAATGAAAGCATACATGAATATATCGAGTGTATCATATCCCCTAATGATTATCCATCCAAATAACACCAAACCCCAGAAGACACCAGAAATAGACAAGGAAAGTATTTCATCCAGAACTAGCTTAACGCCTGCGAATGCAAGGTAGAAGACATTGTACCTGTGCAATACCCGATCTGCATTTAGGGGTACCCGGTCAACACTCGAAGAGAGAGTATTTACATTTTCGGAGATTACTTGCAAAATGGTTACGAGATAGAGAATGTTTTCAGTGTACATTCTAGCTACTTGAAATGCAGGCAGAATTATAAAACCTCGAACGAGAACGAGTCCAATTTGCGTGACCATTGGAAGGTGCTCGATCCCGATGTAGAGCTGAATGTCTTTGAACACGAAATAGTACGGATCGAAGCGGAAGTACAGGGAACAAATGAATATGGTTGCGGCAAGGAATGGATCAACCGTAGCTGTTGATACGAGAAAACCCACCAAAAGATTCTTCGAGTTAATCCTTTCCGGTTCTCCATCTAAAGAAAATCAGCATAATTCAAAGATAATTATTTACTTGTTGTCAAGTGATGTATAGCAACGTCGTCAAGATCCGCATAACATTTTGGCGGGGTCAATTGTTGCGCTACTCTTGCATCTTAAAGCCTGTGATATCAACATCGAGATAAGTTAATTACACTAACCGTCAGAGAGAAGTTCGTTGCATGTTATTAGGGCGTTGAAGCTCCAGATTATTTCGATATGATGGTACACTAGTAGAGTAACAATCAAAATGAAACCCGTGAGCATAGTGCATATTATGTGCAGGCTTAGTACACTCAAGCCATAGTTTGCTCTTTTGAAAATAAAAAGATGCGTTCCAATGTCGTAAACGCAACCGAGGTGAATAACTGCGATGAGGCTCAACATAAACGCGAACCGAAGCTTTTGCTTTCTACCAGAAAATTTAATTTGACCGAAGTTCGGTGTCCATACGATGGGCGAAGATGTTGTGTAGGCAAATACCTTTGATAAAACTTGGAAAGGGAGTTTTTGAGCAGCTGACAACATCGTCTTCAAGTTTGAATTTATTTTAGTGTCTTTAAGTCACGGACTGTTAATTTTGCTGTATCATTTGTATATGATTTATGAAAAGGGAAATAACTTCGATTTAGTCTTGTTATGACAACCTCTGAACTTCGACTGAGGGCATTCGATGCAAAAACCTTTGCAATTTCAGGTACTCGTCTGATGTTATGGTAACAGCATATGTATATGTAAAAATTGATTTTTCAAATATTTTTCAGGTTTGTAATGCAATGAACATATTGCAAGTCTTATTAGAATGTATTATAGAAGTTTATTCAAACGAAAAAATCAACAAATCCAAAAAAACATGTTACAATATTGAATATCCGAAGGAAATGGCGTGCTCGTGCTCTTACGACAACTTTTTTTGGACAGACAATTTAATGGATATATTTTCCATAGTGGGCATGAAACGAAATACTGATGCTGGAACTGTTACGTTACGATAGTAATCTCAGAACACTAAGAAAATTGTTGAGATAGAGTTAGGTTCAGCAACCGTAGCGGTTCCACAGTAATATCTAATACCTTGAAGCTTCAGCATCTAGAAGAACGCGCCACATTGTTTCCAAAGTGAATCTAGAATCTATTATTATTATTATCTGTGACCTTATACTTCATTGTCCTTCGAACAGAGTAAAATTTGAAACAGATGTCTACCTATTTTAAAAATATCAATGTTACGTTTCCGGAGTGACATGACATGAATTTTAAAAGTTGTTACGTAAACTTGTGATGCATTTAATTTATTAGAAACCATCGACAATTATTTATGAAAACAATTTTGACAAAAATTCTGTCAATTGATTGAGCAAATCTGCAATTTAAATTAATTGCAAGCATAAAATGTTTAAGTTATTTACATTTAATAATAAAAATGGTGCTAAAATGCTCTGTCCATTGACACACTATACGACAACTATTTAAAAAAAGAACTTCTCGTTGTTTGTGGGCAAAAACTCAAACTAATATGCAACCATTTGTAACATTTGTTCACATTCAATATGTGACTGGGACTGGAGGCACAGTGCATAAATTTAAGGGTTACCCATTTTGATTTCTTTCCGTATTGTGTATTAATACACTATTGCCTATATTGCCTATATATTGCCTATATAGGCAATTGCCTATATTGCACTGCGGAAAGGTTGAAAATTTGAATAAAATACAATGAATTTCACATATTTCCGTTAAGAAACTTTCTGAAATTTAGGAAATATATGTTCACGAATATTTCGCGAATTACTAAATGAGTTGATGAGATGATGATGAGTTGATTCTATACAGCATTTTACAGTTGAGTCAAAACTTGTCCACGTATTAATCAATTAAAATTATATAGAGGTAAAGAGCGCTTCTGTTGATTGCTTATCCTTCTTCATGAATTTCAGTAAGTTTCAGCAAATGTCAGTAATTTTCGACAAATTTTTTTCAAATTTGTGCAAATAGGTCGCTGGATTTCCTTGTGAACAACGCCTTCTCAAATTCCTCAAATTTGAGGTTACACGAAAAGGCTAAGACAACTTTTCAGAATTGAAAGTAAACATGTTGAAAAAAGAGCGATTGAGGTACGATCGCAATCCAATAAAATACAAATGAAAACCGAAAAGAATTGTCAGGTAGCCCGTAGCTGTAGGCAAAGTAGGACAAAACCCAAACCACGTGTTTATGATTGTAAACTTATGTAGTACCTTACTTTACTATGTACTTCGTACGTACGTAGATATATACGTACAGACTACAGACAGAGGTACTGTGCCTTGAAACACAAGGTATTAAACTTTTGCCGGTCCTCTTGCTGAACTTAACTACATACATCTTATCCCTGTTTTGTTGTCAAAATCAATTTTCTGTCATTGAATCGAGGTGCCACGTGTATCGACAGAAAAAGTATTTTGAGGACAAAAAAGGTTAGGGTGTAGCTAATTTCAGCAAGAACACCGGGAAAAGATTACTACCTTGGGTTTCACGGCACAGTAATATTGGGAAAAGTGTAGGAACAAACGTCAACTTGTTGCTGTTTTAGGTGCATTCTTTTTTTAGAGATTTTCATGACCACCAAATTTTTTGTAAAAAAGGTGAGCGTGCAGACGTAGGATAATCAACTAGGCATTTATCATTTATTGTGATTTCGTGGATCGAACCGAGAACACTTTTCCGGACATTTTATAATCGCGAACTTGTAAAAACCCAAAAACCGTCGACTTATCTTGAAAACTTTAACATGGCAAGTGAACAAGTACAAATGGATACGCAAGTTGTCGATGGAAACTCTTCAACAGCTGCGAGGGAAGAAGTATTGTCCACCCCAGAGGTACGGGAATTCTTTTTTTAATGGGTGATGTTTTAAAGAAGTTAATAGTAATAAGATTTGTGAAATTGTTTGTTATTCTGTGACTATTTTAGTTACTGGAACGAATTCTGGAGTATGTTGCGTCCGGGGAACCGTGGGAGGAGGCACGTAACCTTCGTCTTGTTTGTAAATCCTGGCGTGACAACTCCATCCAAGGTCTATGTCTTTCAAGAGACCTTCCGAAAGCTGAGGTCTCCTTACTTGATAGGATCCGTGAAGTGTACCCGCTCGGATCTGGTCTTCCAATTCATGTCCACCTCGCCGGGAAGATGAGCGCTGAGATCATTGCCGAAATCAACTTGTCAAAGCAAATGTTAGAAATCCCGGAAGTTCCTGAGAATCTCGTATTCAACATGGTCAACTTGAGGCGGATCACAATGTGGCAAAGTGGCGGCATGACGGCATTGCTCAGAAAAATACTGGAGAAAGCTGAGAGGGTGACCCACACGAACATCACTTGCTACGTATCCAATCTGGGCAATCTACTTCCCCGAAACCAACTCTCTCGACTGATCAAGTTGGACGTGACGGTGAGGGCAGAACGGGAGTCTAACTACATTGACTTTGCCCACTTCAACTCGCTTCTGGAACCATTTTACCCTAACCTGGAATCGTTGTCTCTCAGAATCTCGGTATTTGAACGGCTTGCCAACGATCATCCAACATTTCTGCTGCCACCTTTGCCAAAAGTGAAGAATTTGATTGTCAAGTTACCCATTGGTATCCAAGAAGAATTTAGACTCTCTGACGCACCTCCCAACTTGTCTGACTTGAGGCTGTGCATTGGAGAATCCGGCGTTCTAAATGTACTGGATGGAGCATTAGTTTACAAAAACCTAAAGCATCTTTATTTGGACTGCAAACTATACAGCCCAATGCCTATATACGATGAAAGAGCAGTGAATCTACCACTGGAGCAAGAACTTATTGCACAGTGTCCAGCTCTGGAGTCCTTCACATGCTCCGGAGTTTCGGACCAATTCATGCTCGAATTGATGCCGATGGTGTTTGCACAAATCAAGACGATTAAGACGCTTAACATTTCAATGGACTGTGGTGACAGGGGTACACCTGACAAAGTCACTCGGTTACTGACCGGTTTGCACCAAGACGAAATACCTTCGGATAAAGGTCTTTGGGGTTCAATCTTGAAAAGAAAGACGAATGTCATCACCAATTTGAATCGTAAGTTAATTAAATTCATGCGAAATATATCTTGTGAGGGCTTATAACTGATTTTCATTTTGATTTACTTTAAAGGTTTAGAGAGTTTCACGATAACGGTAAAACAACGAAATGTTAATTGCTTCATGGGTACATTTCTGTTCAAATCTGCCTTCTTCCGGATGCCAAACTTGAAAAAACTCGAGGTTTTGGGGAACGTTGAGGTACTACTTGTGTCAATTAGTAGGCGGCTTCAACGTAAATAGCAGTGAAACAAAACCATTTTGTTGTTATATTTTTAAGGTATATGAT
>VICI01002433.1:0-16727 GCA_019593645.1 Akabosia matsudoensis
ACTTATGCTCCCAGAAAGTTTCAGCCCTATCGGTTGAAGCGTGTAGGCTACAGGCGTTACACGGAGCCATTGGAACTACGGAGAGGCAAAGAAACGGGATACCGTTGACGACCACGAGTAACCTCATAAAGCTAATTTCTCCGCAATGTTTTATAAGTTGATGGTGATGGAGTTTCGTCTAAGAAGGAAAGAATACTACATTATGCAACTAGGACTTATAAAAATATTGATTTGTATTATCATAAACAATGTGTACAAAACATAGAATTTGGTTCAGGATCTAGGTCTTAAGTACGTACCCATTACACTTCTTGCCAGCCAAGGTGCCATTCTTACCAGCCGAAATGTGACTTTTCTGAGCAGCTTACTCGTATTCGCGTTCTAGCACTCATAGTTGATGCAAAGATTCAACGAAGATGTATGCAAGACAAGGTTGTGTTCGAAGTATCAACAGATGAAAGTAAATGGGCTGTCTCTCAGTTGAATATTTTCTATACTTATAGACTATCCCTACATATACTATTTACAAAGGTACATAATAAGAACTCGACATTTAATCAGTGCAGAGTGTCACATTTTATTGACAAGGTAGGGGTAGTTTGATATTCATGAAGCAAAAAAGGCACAGCGTTTCCGTTGTCCTTGTAATCTACAAAACTTTGAAGCATGGTTACGGCAGCGTGTAGCACATAAGGGCTCTAAGTAAGCTTTTCTTGTATCAGTTCACTCTGAGCAACCGACAAGAACGCATAATCCACCAGTTAGAGAAACGGAGCTACTCTCTCTACCACACGAACTCAGTTCGCTTCTTTTCCCAGTCATATTGAGAAAGTGTATACACCACATAGTTTGTGGTTAGAAAATCAAGAAAGCATCAAATTCTGAATGGGAATTCGAAACAAACCATTGTTCGCAAAGTGCGCGCAGACTAGAAAGGGGAAATAAAGAAACAATAAAAGTACAGCTAATGGAATTACACCGTTTTGCCAACTACAGGTGAATCAACTGAGCTCCTAATACAAAACTCTATTCATTAGTGTTAGTTTTTTGTCTATGGTGTGTGGTAAAAAGTTTCTCTTTTAAACTTTCATTGGCAATAGGTAACCGAACTAACACTAGAGCCCTTTAATGTAGCTCATATAGATTCAACGTTCGAAGAGTGGTTTTACTTTTTAACGTCGAATTTTAAATTGAGCCGAACACCTTCAAACGAAACTTTTAAAATACAGTTCTGCTGTCGTGATAAAACGTCTTTTTTTAGTAAGAGAAAGATCTGGAATCTAAAAGTTGACTTTCTCCGACAGACGTCTACATCCCAGAAAATTATCTGTATATTTTACTACAATATTTGTACGTGTCGTTTCGTATAACTTTAGATACTATACAATCCGTCTTCATATTCCTAGCTAAATTACGTGGCGATATTTCAAATCGCAAGGCTTAAGACTTCCATTTCATCAACACCAAAATATAGTATGCTTTATGTTCAGTGAGAAAGTTAATAAGAGTTCAACGTACAGAATATTTTTTACCGAAAGCCGTTTCCGATCTAACACAACAAAAAACTCTTTTTCCGCGGACTATCACATTGCATATTGTGTCGCACTGTTTCCGTGCATCAAATAATCGCACAACACGAGGTGATAGGAATTAGTGATTGAGCATGGCGCATTTTTCTCTATGAATGAAACTTTCTTTGAGGTAAAATATTTTATATGAAATGCAAGCTTATAAGTGAACAGAACGAAAATTATTAGTTTTTCGTGGTGGCAGTGGTTATTGGTGGCGTGCTCACTGAAATTACGCAAGGAAGCTTCCGATAACCCAAAAACGAATAAATCTTTTCATTCCCCGTCTTCATTTTTTTCCTTCGTCGTCTGAGCGAGTGCTATTGCCTCTTTTGAAGAATACCAGATATTTTTATGAAAATACACAGATAGTATCTTACGAGAAGTATAAAATCAGGATTCGACTTGGAGAGGAGAAAAAAACACGAGAAACGGTTCAAGGCTCAAGAGGGTGAGTTCTTTTCGCTTTGCCGCCGGGATGACTTGGTACAAGGATATTAATTTCATTCTTTCGCAATAAAAGTATACTGCAGACAATTTTCTTGACAAGGTAATTAATTTGATGATTAGTTGAAGATAATCAATCTTAACGATGTCACTAAATGTAATATCAGCAAATCTCTTAAGAACAGTTGCTAACATTTCAAGTTGTATAGTAATAAAACTGTTTCGACCGTCAAAATTGAATTCTTACAACCTATTTCAGCAGGCATCATCATGCAAGAAGCAAGGAGCTGTAATTTTTAATAACAGTAAGAGTTCTCATTAGTCATTGTACAACGTGATTCCAAAGAAGATGAAGACTACATCAAGCGTAACAACAGATTTACTGGTAGTGGACGAGTAGCAGTTGAGGTTTACTTTAAACGAATATCTCGTGGAATCATCAACATCATTGAAGATGTGCGAAATTAAAGAAATAGTTTGGTTTTAGTAAACTGCCAATGTGAATTGAGCCCTGGAGAGGCAAAGCGGAATAATACTGAAAGAAAGGGAAACAAGGAGAAAATGGATGAAAGCATTCTGTCCAATGTAACATACTCGATGAGAGAAAGCAGGATGGTTTATTTTTACGTGCTGTAGAAAATCTCTGAAACTGCAATTAGCAGATTTAAGTACTTTTTAGTATGTATAACGCGAATGGATAGATGAATAGATGTTATAGCTGGAAAACACAATCGTGCATTGTGGTACAACTGCTGCGAATTTATGAATGAATAGCCAAACTGGCCATGTAGGGACCCGCGAGAACATGAAAATTTGCGTGCATAAATAATTAATGCAAATAGGTGTATGTACTTGTAAAAATATAATGCGATCCTCTTCTATTTTGGTCACTGTATGTGCATAATGCTGCAGTGTTACTGTCTCGTAACAAAAAGCAACGAAGTAAGAATCTTGATTTATTAATTCGAGACTTTCTAGAGTACGGAAACTCGTTGTGCATTCAAACAAACCGCGGACAATAGCCCATATTAACACAAAGGCATTATTGTTCAAAATGATGGTACAGAGGTCAAGCTTTAGGTGAAATTAATTATTTGTTGAAAATATACTCTTGCTTAACACAGACACAGATGAAGTCAACTTAACAATAGGGCGGTTGCCTCGTCTTCCCTTTCAATCTCTCTTGGGCTGAAATAATAAGGTCATTTGCAGATTTTAGCGAGATTGAAAATATCTGTGCTTGCGCTTGCCAAAAGTAGTAGTGTTTTCATGGATGAACTTATTTCAATTGAAGTAAAATCAATAAATTTGAGCTTTACCTCGTGTTCGTGTACCTGTCACTTGCAACGCGATGATTGTATAATTAACTTTGAAATCGTTGAAAAAACAAGGACTAAATGCCATTCCCAACAACCAGGAGGCAAGTGATCTGGAGAGGAAAAATTCCATGTGCCTAGGCACCAACTGCTAGTGCATTGGGTCGGTAATGGTTCAGTGTTGGCGCACAAAGTCGGAATTACGAACACCGCTCTGGTAATAAATTGTAGGTCATACTCTTGTCCTGCTTTCGGTGAAAACAAATTCATTGGTAGCGTGTTTGAAGGGGCGGTATGTAGCTTAATGTATGTATTAGGAATAATATAAAATGTAGTATATTAAATATGTAGGCTATTTTAAATCCTCCCTAAATATAGTTCATACCAGTATATTTTCATACGAATGCAATTAATAATTTTCAGAAGTATGCTCTGACTTGCCATATATAGATGATGTCATGATGTAATCTATTTTCTGTTCCGATTCCGATGGCTTGCTTTTACAACGGCTCAAACATTTCATACGCACCTTTTTTTGGTGCAATAATCTTGAACCAAGACTTGAAAACATTATTCCAGAAAACATATGTACATGCATCCAATAGTCAGGAGAAAGCCCATTCCCTTGTAAAGAGTAAGCGTGTGTTTAGAATTATTTCGCCAAGCAGGTTTTTGGCTGAAATCCTTCATCAACCTTTGCAAAGAAATCATAGAATTTCTAAAGACGTTCTTGTTTCTTTGTCGTATATTATACACGGTTTCTGGTATCTCACATGACAAAAAAATAACAGGCTCACATTAATCAATCCAAGAGAAAGTTTTAATTTTATTGCTCATTCACTTCTTTTTTTTTCTAACGGGTACAGCATGCATATGTACTCTCTCTATTATCAATTTTTTCTTCATTTCCGACCACCATTACTATATTTACCCTAATATTCCGACAGCATGTGTACATTGTGTACATTTTTGGGATTCTTCTAAGCAATTGAAGAACGCACATAACCACTATAACGCTACCTAACTAATATTGGCGCAGTTGAAATGAGTTAGTACGTGTAATTTATACTTTGTAGGGTTTCAGTCATAAATATACTTGACAGCAAAAATTATCTAGAGTTTCATTTAATCATAGGTTGTTGGCGTAGGCGCAAGTACTTGAAATGTATAGGTATGCTCTTGTTTTTAAGCAGAACAAACGTGATTAAAGCCTCATTCGTTGCCTATCTACTATTGTACTTATTTGAGCTGAAACAGCATTGTGAGTGTGAGAGAGAAAAGTAGTATAATACATAATAGTCTGAAAGAAATATTACAACCTTCTTCAAATTAGGGGTTTTGGTCTGGTTGAATTATCCAACCAAATTAGTTTCACACATTCCCAAAAGGCCGTATTGCAAAGTGCTTTCTCTTTCTCTCAGCCATCCATTCCCTAACACACTCAGTCAATGTCTACGCACAACAATGGTTGGATTTCGTTCAGAAATGCACACGATGATAGTACTCCTCAGAACTCAAGATTTGTTGGTGACGGAGAATGTGTTGTATTTTTGTGAATATTAGCTGCTAAAAGCTTTTCTTTTAATACACCAGACGGGCGAAGTTTAGTAGTGAGTTCAACATAGTTTTTTGTTGACGATGCTAGCTTGCTTGAAGAAACTGATTGCACTGGTCGATTAGCAAAGAAATTCTTGGCCCGGTACTCTGATACTCAATTGCGATAAGTGTTTTATTTCCCTGAGAGGTTTTGGTTGGAAAATTTAAGCCATTCTATTCTTCATACCTGCTTGAAATTTGCAAAAAATATTGATTCCGTTTCTGCATTCATCATAGCCGAGCTAAGGTAATTACATCTCAACACTCTTTGTTAAATGCAAAAGTGCATCCTTCAGTGTATACGTGCGCAAATCCGTAAACTTTTATAATGGCAAACTTCTTCATTCAGTTTTGGAAAATATATTTACTTGCACTGTAAAAACCTAATTGTTGAAATAATAAAAGAGTGAAAGAAAACGAAAGTCATGCAGTTATATGAAATCATTCCACCTTCTATAATATGTTTACATCTTTTATATAATAAAAATATAATTTGAAAAAGTTGTTAAAAATGCATGGTATACAACCAACTAATTTATTTTCTTTTTTTAGCCATTTATCATTATTTTAGCATCATCACAGTTATGATTGATTTTCGGCTCCAATCTAAATCTTACGAATTGAGCGCTCAATCAACCTCCTTCCTCCTCATTTTCGACCCAAATCTTAGGAAATTAGTTTCCGGCTTCATCAACTTTCTAATCTGCCTAAAACAACTCATTACGAGCCTCTTTTGGTATCGTAATTTTTTGCACTTCAATTTGAGTGATCTTTACACAATTGCAGTCTTTCATTTTAGTTTTAGTTCCAGACACCGGCATTGTTTACAGATTCCAGAAACTACATGCCATACGACAGAGGTTAACCGCACTCTCTCGAATTTCGACAGTCCAGTCTCTAAATATCAAATTTTCAGGAAGGTAGGAAGTCTGACGTAATAAAAAATTGGCTGATTGGGCATGAAATCGTTTACAAATTAAAAAAGTTTTTGCTTGGAGAGTGTTTCTGATGGATTTTCCCTACTACTAATCCTGTGCTGTATATGCTACAAATTATGATTCGAGGAATGATGATGATTGTGGTGCCAACATGGGACTTCTCAGTATGTATAGTTAAAATAAAATGAATAGTGGCAAACTTTCACTTGTGCTTCTTATTGATTTTAGGCTTCATTAGTATGTTATTATACTACTTGTGGTTCCACTCAAAAAAATTCTGTCAAGTCAAAGGAGTTATTCTTCAAAGGTAAATAAATCCAAATTGCTGATCATGGGTTTTTATGGTACACCATCTAATTAGTGTTTACTCTAACCGCCAACCAATTCTACGTATCACTCACAATCAGTTCCGTCATACTTTGGCTTTGGCATACAAATTATTCTCCTATCATTCATGTATTGATACAAATGATTCTACAATCGTTATTAAGTATCGAAAGCTGCTTTATAGGATCGTCTTTTCTGTCTGTCTGTCCGTCTATATGTCTTACAACTTCGGAACCACAAAGCGCACAGGGTTAATATTTTTCGTAGATAAGCGTCATTAGACACGGGTCTAGCTGATAAACTTTCAAGTTGTTATGTGGTCATGTTTACGAGTTATCGGGCGACGAAAGTTCGTAAATGCTTCGTAAATGGGGAAATTTTTAAAAAAACTTCATTTCGCTAGTACTCCTTGAGTGCATCAATTTTGCTTCAAGAACCTGGGTCTATTTACGAGAACCTGAACCTGTTGACGAGTTAAGGGCATCAACATATACATCATGATGCACATTAGGAAGATTAAGTCCATAGTATTTTCGTGCATGGCACATTGTACAAGGTAAATGGCGTTTTTGCTACTTCAAGGGTTCATGTTGCAACGGGCTGGTTCTATTCGTACTTGAGTATAACGTATAAAGGCCTTTGAGCTTTTTGATTGTAAAATCTTCCTAAAAATATTGAACATCTCTCGCTTCCAACCATTTTATCCTGTCCGTTAGTAGAGCACGTAAAAACAATATCTTCCGAACGTAGTACATAGTATAACGTTTTTGTTACAAAACAAACAAAAAATAATAATTAGTATCACTGATTGCTTTCTACATTGATTCTTACACAGTCCGTAGTTTCATTATTTGATCAAAGAGTAAAGTCTACTTTCAATGGACACGAAAAAGGGTTTTAGAGATTGATCTTTCATTCGTTACATGTTACATACACACGATTCAGCCCCTGTATGTGCAGCACACTTCATCCATCTACTCAAGATAAAAATGGTCTGCTCCTGGTTAGTAATTTTTTTTTCTAAAGCTTCTGCGTCAGCAGTTTTAGACAGCATGGATGAAACGGCATTGATTCCAGCTTAGTTACTTTGTATGTGCTCGTTCAAGATGTATTACGGAAGAATTCACTGAATGAAATGAAAACATCCTTCGATCAGTGTACACCTTTACCTCAGTTCTGATATTAATCAATTGTAGGGCAGCGTATAAAACTACGTAGTGGCAAGTGGTGATTAAAGATATACTAGCGCTAAAAATGTGCGTTTCAAACGGCAATAGAGATTTAACGAAAGGCTTTCTACTGCCTTAATGTTACATTTTCATAAGATTGATTTCTACAGGTTTGTTCGTGCAATGAATTCGTGCGAAGTTCATTCATTCTACTGCCTAATAGTAGTAGAACATCGCAATTCTACATGATAGGCACTTGAAATCATTTTATAATATCCAAGTGCGTTCTCTCAGGGGAATGAAGTGGCGAAATTCAGGCTATTTCACTAGGACTTGGCAGAAAAGAAGAAAATCCGTAATCCGTTTTCTTTTTGTCGAAGATGTCGTTAAAAATTGTTTGTCCTAGTCCTAGGAAGAGATGCAATCAGTACAGTTGACCTGACAAAACCTTGGACCAATGTTACCAGGCTTGGAGCTTTTATGCAAGGCTATAAAACCTCATAATATATCAAACATAAAATATCAACCCAACAAACACCGTTGTTTAGAACATTGCGTGAGCACTGACTATGACTTTGTGGATTTTACGGTACATAGGGTGGTTCGTAAACAACGCACAATTTATTTGTTTTTTCCTGGTGTCGTGTCTCCTCATCTAGATTCGAGTCGATTTCTCTCAGTCCGATTCGGGAAGCGCACATGAAGATCCACACGGTCGACTGGCCCTTTTGATGTACTTTTTAAAAAACTGAATATCTCCTAAGCTAACGAGTTTAGACGAAAATTTTAATCGCAAAACTTTCAAAACTTTTTAACAAATGTTTTCAAAATAACAATTTTATGTAAGGCAGTTTATAAAAAAATTGTTTATAACGCTAGATTGTTCATGGTAAGGCAATTGCTCTCGATAACACTGGACACTCTTCCAGGACACTGAAGACACTTCCAAACCTATCCATCATCATATTTTAATGATAGCATACATTTTATCCAATCTTACTTACCGCAAAAAAGGTTTTCATTCGCTGTATGAAATATTCCTTGTTGTTGATCCTCCATGAATTCATTTTCTGAACACTATCGTAACCAAACCATAAAGGTGTATGGCCGCAATAAACGTCCTTATGAATTATTTTACATCAGTAAGGATCACCTGTATAAAGACAAACTATGACTCTAAACCTAGTCTATATATGTACAGCATTAGTGAGTTCTAGAATGAAGTAGTCTAGATGAAGAAGAGTTTTTGTGACTATCTGAGTGACTCGAGTGAGTGAAGAGCTTAGCATTACATTACAGAGTGTGCCCACTCATCACCGTCGCTATCATTATCATCAGCACTCTTACTTTCCAACTTAACTCTAGTCACAGTTCTGTCTTTCGTATGTAAAGGTGTGAGGTTTATATGGTTGCATTAAAAGAGTGGCAAACTAGTGGGGAGAATGAGGGACAAAAAAGAAGATTTTCACGATTTCCCTCCTCCTTTTGCTACTCTTTCTCTCGTTTTTTTCTCTTAGATAATAATAATGAATGAGGTAAGAAGACACTTGCTCATTCCCTTTTCACTTTCTTTTTTCTGAAGGCGAGGGAAGATTTTCCTTCGTTTCGTCTAAACATCTGAAAATGTACACTGTCATTCTTTTCAAGACTTGAAGAAAAAATGGCACTCAGAAGACTCGGAAGCATGGGGATTCTTTCTGTCTTTTAAACTAATGCATACTTTTCCTCTTCTTCATTCTTCGCAGAATTTTTATCAAAATAGTAAAGCAAGAGCTCTTCTATGGCCTGACGAGAAGAAGGTAAATGATTTGAAAAATAATTTAATCAGAAGGGAGTCAGGAGACGGGTCTGTGAAGAAGAGGGGAAATAAAGTACACAAGTGATAAATGGAGGTTAACGATGTTGTCGCGTCTTTCGCTGGAAACAGTAGTTCCTGCAAGAAATAAACCTTATCCTTGCCCTATGTTTTAGAAGCACGGAAAAATTAAAAGGAACACTTTCAATTAAACTTTTTTTTGCGCTGGCCTTTAAATTACCGTCAGAAATATTTACTAGAAACTTCTGAGGAAAACTGGAAAATAGCAATAATGTGTATAGGGTAACGTCAAGGTTTTTATATTTTCAATTCATGAGGAAACGCAGAAGATTGAACGCTTCAAAACTTTCCCATGAAGTTCAACTTGTAACAAATGACGGCAGATCCTAAAGCTTTTCGAAAGTAAAGTATCCATCTTCGATCGCGATACAGCTTTCATGAGAAAACAGTATAGTTCCTTCTGTTTCTCAGAATATTTGACATGTATTATTTGTTCCAGCAGTGGCAGAAGGTCATTTTCGATACAGTGAAAGTTTTAGGTAACACATTGAAATGTACAACACGTTTACGTTCTATATCGTGGATCTGCTACATAGTTTTGAAATGTTCATACTATATTTATTTTTGACGATGTCAACTGTCGAAATATCACATATGTCTGTTTAGTTTGCCAATACTAATAGTTTGTCACCCAAGGTATTCGTAACTCGATCGGAAAACTTTTGGCTATCTGTCTTCGTTTTCTCACCTTAGTGTGAAAGTAGTTGCGCCCGAAGTCTTAACAAGAATTAGGACAAACTCTACTAGGTATTTTTGAAGCATCGATTTTGAATATCCCAGTATATGTACACACGCAGCTAAATAGAGATAAAAGGCCAGATTTAAAGCAATAAAGTACGAATATACATACATATTCAAAATATCAACCCAAACGATAAGTATTAGTCACAAGCATATTTTGAATTTACACCATACGTCTTTGTTACTAGTTTAGTCTGAAGACCTAATCATCATTAGGAAAATTTGGGATAACACTAATGTAGCAATCAAAAATTTAGGTTTAAAAATTATGTTACAATACAATAATTATTTTACTGTACTCGATTGTACAAATTACTTTAGTTATATGTCCGATGTCTTGCCAATCAATCCAGACTAACGAAGAGAAAAGTTATGCTAAACGCAGTATAATATTAATAGACCATTTATTAAAGGGTTATCTTTATGCACATAAAACCTGAACATCATTATTGTTTATTGTTTTCATTTTCCCAGTATGTGTTTACCTTATCGACTTATCTGGAAGCTCAGTTTATAACACCTGTAATATACAAAATTAGGGACTTCATTCACTTTATCCTATCCTTTTTGCCACGAAAAAATGAAGAACACATTTCTTCATCTAGCCATCCTACCTTTCTGTCCAGAATCTAGAGGTTAGGCCGTAGTACTTAGTTCATTTATGCCCACGAAACTTCATTTTTCCTGACAGCACTTAAAGTAAAGACATAAAGGCTTCCCCGGGGGTCTCTCTCATCTCTCAAGTTTTCCCCATAGCTCACTGAGGAAATCTACCACTTTTCTGCAGATACAAATCAGTATTTGTACAGTTTGGGTTTATGTGTATGTTCGTATGTATGTACATAATATTTTCAAGCTTACTACTGTCTTTCATCATTTATTAAAGTTAAAAGTAACAGGGTGCCAAAAAGTAAGAAGATTGCTCATCTGATGGGATAAAGTCAGCTGAACCTACTTTCTTTTGGGAAGGAGAAAAATGCAGTAAAAAGTACGAATTAGGTATAAAGGTCTAATGCATTAACTGGAAACTCATTTACATTGCAGCACTAAACGTTGGTTCGGATTCCTGAACAAATTATTCAGATACGTCTGCATCAAATTAGCTGTCATGGTCTTTTTTGTCAGTGAGAATCATATAGTCCTTGGGTCTTGGCCTGGAATCAGACTTAAAATGCGAAGAAAAGAAAAAATCATTTCATCACATGAAACCCTAGCTTCAAAAATGCTCACTTTGAAGAAACAATTTTGAAAACAGACTATCTTGTACTAGTGTGAAAACTATGTTTTTGACACTCAATGTCTGAACTGAATGCTAGATTTTTATTTCAAGAGTAGCTCATAATATAATCATAGCCCTCAAGAAATGTGCGTGTAACACTGTGACAACTTTCTCGAGAGAAATACAACTTTTAGGTCATCTATCGACAGTTAGGTCAGGTCATTCAATGGCCACGTTGGTAGTATTCAATCGCGGTAACCGTAAAGATTAAAGAGGAAAGATTCATTCATATCACGATTTAGGAGCCTCTTGAGACTTCAAAGTTTTAAAAGATTCACTTATTAGCCCAATATTTTTTTTGGCTGAAATGTTCTGAAATTTACTGCGTTTTTACTAAGAGCAGCTGTCTTTTCTAGAATATAGAAGAAAAATTGTATTTCCTCCTATCATATTATTGTCGCGAACACCTTACCGCCACCCTTCTTTTAGATTCCTGAACACCACCATCAGTTTTCGTTTTTTACTTTTCTTATATTACCAGTGACGCGGACCCGTCACATGGAGTGACGTATCTAGAGATGTCTTTCATAGTGGAGTCGGATAATTGAAGTAGTGTTAGGTTGATTGAAATAGTGCTACTCAATATTTGTATGCTTGAAAACATCACAAACTTCTAGGCAAAGTTCCGCTGTTGTTTGCTCTAGAAAGGGGAAAGGAGTTTTTTTCATTCCACGAAACAGAAAAAGGGATATTTTTTTCGTATTTACACTAGTGAATACAGGGCAAGTATTAAAAAAACTTCGAACATGCCCATCCAACCGCACGGTATATGCCTCGGAAAAAAGTTACTTTTTACTTTTCGGTATATTCAGACCAACCTTTCCCTTTGTCACTTACTAAAACGTAGCAGCATCTGGAGAGGTGTAGGAAACAATACAATATTCCCAACAGCTTAGAGGCATGCAACCAACTTTTCTCTACGTTTTGAATCTTTCATTTATCATTTGTAACAAAATTTTCATCTCCAACATATGTCTAAAATGATTTCCCGCGCTGTTTGAAGTTGTATTTTTAACTTATAATGAGCTACATTGTTACACATTTTCTTTTCCCTATGTACAAGTTTAGTGTGTATTTTTTCAAGCATTATTAGAGAATATACAATAATATTCTCTAACATTTTTCGTCTTGACAAAGACTATAACGTACTCTCTGTGAAAGATTCGCTAGTATGACTTCGTAAAATCTGACAGTTTGTCTCCTGTCATGTACATATAAAAAATTTTATCCTCCAATGGCAACCGGCGTCCATTATCTTTGAATACTGTTTTGAATTTTCTATTTATCCATGGGTCATGGGCCTATATAAGAAAACTAGCTTACCATATACAGAGACAACGTGCAAACACGGTCGGCCAGGAATTTAATACGAGACAGAGCGTGAAACCTTACAAATTCATTTCAAATGTATCTGTGGTAAATCGAATTCGTATTCTGTGCTTTTCTGATAGCACCTTGATTACACTAAACGTGTGCGGTGTCGTTTAGTTTTCATCATTAGAGTTGTTTCATCATCATTCAAGTGCAGGAGCCTGAACCGTTGAGCTGTTGAATTTCAGTAACAAAATAAGAAAAAAAATATTGCTGTATTTTTTAAAATTCATAATTTTAAAAGTTTATTAATGAACACTTCACGCAAAATCCTTTATTAACATATGAGTTTCAATAGATTTTTTTTCATTTATTTTATAACCATTCGTATAATAGTGTAAAATAAATATATTATCAATTTTTCTATTTGTTTTGACGGTTACATATTGAAAAAGAGTAAAAATTGAAAATAAGGTGGTTAAAACTAGTAAAATTTAAAAATACTACCACTTACTTTGAAGAAACAAAGGATGATCATAGATGCACATATAAACGCAAAAGCCTCTAAACCTTTGATCAATGTTTTCAAATTGCATTCATAAATCTTCTTTGATAACTAATTCGGCTGTCATTTTCTAATACAATTTCATTACATCCAATTACGAGCTGCCTATAAGCTACTAATATGAAGATATAATATTTTTACGTCGTTCTCCAAGCGTATACAGTAATTTTTAGGTTACTACTACTATGTCGATTTGGCATATTATGCAAATATTAAAATTACTAAAACCGAACAAAATGATGCTAACTAATTTGATATTTGCTACCTAGAATAATTTGCTATAATGTAAAGCTAACTTACAATCCTTTGACATATAAGCAATTTTTGTAATGTCGGGCAAAACTAGTCGAGATTTACGAAGTTGAGACTCAGATATTGTTTGTTAGCTTTCATTGAATTCGGTTCATATTATACATTTGGTTTGGTTTTATATAACATGCATAAACATCTAATCTTGCCGAAAGCAACATCTTTGTGTAAACGGCTTGGATAATATAACACGACACAAACAGCATCACCAGTTACACTTTGAGATTATAAGTGAAGCCGTAAAACATTACACTGAAAAAACGAAACAGAAGTTGTTTGTAGACAAGGTAAAAAAAATGAACAGTGTAACTTTCAACTCTTTATTTGGATACACTATATAAACCGTTGGTTTCAGGACTCAGGACGAGTAAATAGTATGCTAGAAAAAATGGGAAAGAGAAGTGGAAAAGAATTTCGTAGTAATTGACTTTCCTCATGCAATTTTCCTTAGCAAAAGAGGGGCTTACGGAGATATTATGCATCCAATATCCACATATGTAACGCGCTCCGTCTAAACTTCGCTATTTTCCCCGTGTCTCTTTTTACCAGCATGAAATAGAAAAGTAGACACAGCACAAGCCACAGCCACCCACTTTCACTCCTTGTGTAATCTATACCTTTGCAAGAGATTCCTCCTACTTATATCAGGTATTAAATTACATTGCACACTTACTGTTTGCTTGTATTACTTTCTTTCGTAAAAAAATGGAAAAGAAAGGCGAACTTTGTATTTTACATGCTTAAAAATTTAAGGTAATATGCCACTAGTTGGTACCAGAGAAAATAAAGAAGTCGAGAATCAACAAAAAAATTCTGTTGGTATTACTGTACGTTACGTATATTTCATTTAATTCTCTTTAATTATTATAGGTCTGATTTCAAGTGATAATGGTAAAGATTGTAACTAGTTCACACCAAGATGCTATCTATGTTTTCTAGTTTGCCTGTTACCACTTTGAGAAATATTCGCCGGCAGAATTACTCTTTGTGTTCGCTTTCACCGTCGTTTTTTTTCACTTTTCCTGGTTTCTATCTTACCTATAGCAGTCTTGTTGCATTAAGGTAACCCAGTTGTTGGCTGCTTTTCATATGCATAATGTACTTGCGGATGTAAAGAGCGGTGATTTTGTTTGATACACCGGAATATGTATTAATAATATACTTTATTTTTTACCCGCAGCAATGTTGAAAGCTTTTATGTGGTTCTGAAGCAAGGTTACTGTATTAGAATGAGAAGCTCCAGGAAGGAAAGCGTATGAAACGAAGAATATTTTCTGAACAAAAAATGATTTTTTAGCACAATGCCAGGAGCACGAATATGCAGATGTAAAAAAAAACCTAAGAACATGTGGCGTTTCTGTTATTTCCTCGACCAGCATTTCAGCGAAGGGGCAGAGTAAGGAGTGTTTTCCTTTTCCGCAGTGAAATGTATTTTCCCGAAACGACAAGTTTTGTACTTGAGAATTTATTTACCGTTTTCTTACAGTGCTTCGATCATGCAACACTCCAGACCAAACCTATTTTATACAAAAAAAAAAACATTCCGTGCACAAATCCAAATAGGCTGCCATTTGAAAAGATGAACTCTAGGCATTTTTACAATTTTATTTGCTACCTAAAACAGTTTATTTTGCAGTGAGGCGCTTCTTGCTTTAAGGAAACGTTTCTATCTAATACCATTTCTTCGTGATATGCATTTATTCCGGGGATGAGTAAAATCAAATCCCTCTTGCACAGTTCGTATCATCGTCATGATCATGATCCTGCCCTTCGGTCTCATAAAATCAGTGACGTGAGTATAACTGCTCACCCAACACGCCTGCATCAAGGGAAACCATTTCTTTTTCAAGCCTCTCTCAGTAAATGGAATGTCACAAAATCTTCGTGACAACGTTGATTGCGGTAGAACAAGAATGCACATTATCGATTCCCCAGACATGTAAGTTCATCGCTACATTCACCTCTATAATGGTATTTGCGAACTTGTATTATATGAGTCTTACCTAGCATTCGTCTTTGAAATGAAATCTCATAATTTCAGTTCAGACCTCCAGCCATAGTCAGGGATATCTCTGGCCATAGTAGGCAGTAGGCACTGATGTAATACCTTACTTCCCAGATTGAAATAACAATGGTATTAAGCTTGAGACGCTACATTAATGCGAGTAGTTGTGTTACATTAAGCATGTAAATGACAATTTGGACCCTTCTCAATTACAGATTAAATGGTTCACTGCACACTGGTAGTTTCCATTAACTGACGAAGCGGCTTTTTTAACTGTGCGGTGTAGTAATACTATTCAATCGTGCCAAAGGTACAATTATTATGCAAGATACGAATCCGGTGATTCAGATGATACTCCAAATCCAAAGAACAAAAGCTTAATGGAAAATGGAAACAAAGGAAATATGGAGCAGGATATAGTTCTCCAGAGAAAACGCTTAGGCTTTCATAGGTAATGATCGTTGCTGTGTTTTAAGTATCCGCGCACATGAATGCTTTCAAAAAATAGGGAAAAGCAAAATCACACGACGGTTGGCTCAGTGGGTACGAGAAAATTATTGCACCAAGTCTTGAGAGAACGACGCACATAGATCAAAAAGGAATGCTTTACTGTGTACGTGGAACGTGCCCGCACTCCACAGGAAATCGTTTGAGTTTTAATATGAAATCTGTGGAGGAGCAGCAATATGCTCCACACCTCGTAATCACGTCCACTTATCACTGCCGATTCATTGACTTTGTCAGTTCTTGGAATTTCAAATGCGCCATACAACACTCATAAAAACGTATTTGCACCCAATAGTACAGCAAACAAAATAGCTATAAACTTTGTTTATATAAACAAAAAAGCAACACTGAGAAGAATTATAAACATTTACGTGAATGATCACAAGTTAAGTGTAGGGAATATGTAAGGAGATTAGATCATTTACCAGCATATTTCATTTAAAGGGTCGCAGTACCTGAGAAAAGAGTATCTCTCTCGTTGATTTCACAATTTTTCTTATGTTCATCGCTCACTATCAGTCCAATTTTAGAGGAAATTTTTTTACATTATTGTATCTGGTCTATGGCATTTCTGCGAAGACAGACATTCCAAGATGAATGCCTATTGATTGTATGTTTCTGAAGTCGGAGTTGAAACATTTCCTTAAAAAATGGAGACATATTTGCACTCAAATCATTTGAAAAAACGATTTCACATAAATGAAGCGATATTCACGAAAATTGTAGGGGAAAGGAGTACATATTCACTTTATGTGATCCCACAATGTTTTATA
>VICI01002434.1:0-16720 GCA_019593645.1 Akabosia matsudoensis
ATAGAACTTGGTGAAACTAAAACTTTACGTCTACATTTTCCGTTTTCATGCTATATTTTTATTAGTCATTTCTTATTTAATAACTTTGAGAGATCAGTAGATGAATGTGTAGCTTACAATTGCGAAAAACCTCATCATATTCAAAACTCAAAGTCTTCCTGCACAATCAAGAGTTGGTAGCTTGAATTTATTTTAAAAAACAAAATTTTCACTTGGACCAATGCCGATATGGTTCATTCCTACAAGAGGACATTATGATCAATTGACTTGTTTTTTTAAACCCAAGGAGTTATTCTATGTGTGCGCCTATACTTTACTTTTATTTTCTGCGAAAACCAATACAGATTTTTTAAACAGATTTGGTAGCAAAACAATGAGAATGATTGTTTATCCCTGAAATATATTTGTTGGCAGCTCACACCATACTTCTTATACAATACACTCCTAACAGACATCTTCAATCTGTTTAATTAACGCAATGTCAAGAAAATTCATCACTTTCAAGAACTAACATCACAATGTCTATAAAAATCCTGTCATCTGTAAAAATTAGCGTGTCTTGGTAAAATACTACCAGAGCTCGCATTTACACAAACAATTTTGGCAATTTGGTCTGTCAGTTTGCCTTGAGTCGTACATTCACTTACCCAAACCTGCTGGTTACCTTCAAATGCAATCACCAATCCAGGAAAATTGCACAAAACTTCACTAATTTACCCCTTCCAAATTTACTTGATACTTCTACGTAATTTAACAATAGGTTGCACCTAGGCCACACGAATGTGTCTATTTCACCAACGAAATATTAACTACTTCTAAAAGAACATTATATGCCGGGAAAATTGACGAAAATTTTGCTGTAACAAAACCATGTGCTTTGAAACAAAACATTTTCATGATCACGACCATTCACATCGGTTCTATTTACAATGATGTGTTTCATAAACAAGGTACTGGTGTACGTTTTTATGTGTTATACAATTTGTCTGTGTGTCTTTTTTAAAGCGACTTGCGACATAAAAAATTCTTTAGAGAACCTGTGCGGTTAAGAGTAAAACGTTACATCTGCATTAAACGCTGACAAGATACTTGGATGGTGTGGATTGCGTGTCCTGGATGCAACCAAACCAAAGCATGCTTATTTTTAAAAGGCTTGCGTTCTTCTTCACCCGAACGCTATGAAAACTGTACACTCCATACATTACTACAAGACATAAGAAATTACTAGTTACTACAAGAGCGCTTCCGGTTTGTCTGTTGGAAAAACCTGATGACGTGCATTGCAACTTTTCCTTTGCATCTATCCAGTATTTTACACTTCAGTGTTTACAAATCTTGTATCTTAGCTGAATTGATTAACTCATATTTTCAATGGAGTTTCTATAGGAAACAAATGGATTTGCACAACAAGAGGAAACATCTTTGTTTCTGTGCAACATGGAAACAAAATTGTCTTCTGCGTAGTAATCTTTTGAAATCCTCAAACTTGCTAGCAGCGAGCGCCTTTTAAGGGAAAAGAAAACGAGACATTTCATAACTCCATGGCGTTTTCTGTTTCTAATTTTGTTCTTCCGAAAACAGACGCACCCGATGAAGATTGCCGACTGGCAGAGAAAAAAAAATCGTGCAGCCAAAAAAAAGTATATGTTCAAAACATTTCTCCCCTTTTTATATCGTTCACAGGGAAAGATATAGTAATCCCGTATTGGCATTCTGTTCACTTTTGAAAGTCTTTTTTTTGTCCAATCCGGCTTTTCTAAAAACAAGCAAAATATTATGGACTGTTTTTTTATCGGAAAGGTTAAACAGTTGGATGTTGACTTGTAAATTATTATGTGGGTGCAATGCACGATAGTTTAGAACACATACCTAGTATTCAGAATATTTTGTGTGCTATTAAAAACAGATGGATATTTAGAGTGTCATTCCGCCCCATTTTTTTTTCGCTTTCTACATTTCTGTCTTCCGTCCTTTTCCTTCACGTTTTTTTTTTACATAGACAGACTCTTAACGACTACAACTACTTTCGGATACATGTCAGGAAAATGGCACACCTAAAAAAATGACACATCTTTGACAAACGAACCATCCTATCCAACGAGAAACTAGACTTGAAATGCTTTCATACATTTGTGCATTTTTGCACTGTAATTTATTTCTTAGCTGACTTATTCTAAACAACTTTTATTTGGACAAAAAATATCCTTTCGAAACTATCGAATTATTTGTCTTTCGCCAACTGAGTGTTAGAAAATTTTAAATTGACAAATAATGAAGCGCGATAGTTTTAAATGATTGAGATACGAACCATCTGTCATTTCCTAGAATCTTAACGAAAAGAAAATGCTCTTTGTGGCAAAGAAGACTTAGAATAGATGCATTATTACTTTATCGCCCGGCATCATGTTTTAAATCCATCTAAATGTATGTTGAATTAGCTAACTTGAATAAAAGTTAAGTCGCCACCAGGAAAGTGTAATTACGGACTCAACTACACAGTGAGTTTGCTAATGTAGGATTCTCTTTGTGCATTGAAAAGCAGTGAATGTAAACAAAAATGTTGAAGGAAAGAAATTCAAGGTACTTTTTTTCTTGAGTGAGAGCTATGCAAAAAAGTATAGTTTTCAATTTTGTTTTCATGATCAATATAAGCTACATTCAATTGGAGGTTAAGTGAAACAAACCTTTTGTTGTGCTAGAAGCATCGGTTCCATAGCAGACATGAGGACCTGAGCCCCTATAAATTTGTTGAGAAGATTTCGTCCCTCATTACTAGAGGAAGTAGCGGTAGTTGAGATTTTAGTCCTTATGGTACTTCCATCGTCGGAGGTTTCTTCAATAAAGGGAGCCATTAGTTCAGGGTCTTCACCGCTCATTCGAGTGATCACATCCTGAAGATTTTGGATAGGACTTTGGTCGGTTAAAAAAGAGCGGCCGAGAGAGCCACCTCCTGTTGATGAGGATGAGGTCGTTGTCGAAGTGACGACTCGCCGCGACTGAACAACAGATATAGATCCACCTTGTCCAGGGATAGTTTTCCGCTGAAAGGAAGACTCTTGTGAGCCTAAACTTTGAAATGTCATTTCGTTTCCAGCTTCATCACGGCAGATTATGGGACCTCCAGTTCCAAATGATTGAACAGTAGTAGTACAGACATCTTCAGGGGTGGATTGAGAAATACCGGCGTCGTCTTGAGACGAAACACGGGAAGATGTAGTTGTTGTAGTAACTGTTCCTCCGGAAGATTTAATGGAGACTGGGATTCGACTAGGACTTTCGGCACGACCAGCTCGGGTAGTCACCGTGGTTGATGACAAGGCAGGCGATTCTTCACGGCTTTGACGGGCAAGGGATGTGGAGCTGCCAGTAATAGACATATTATCCTCATCAGTGTCTTCAAAACGGCGAGACATTTCTCGAACGGATGATCGACCGACTTTACCACGGGAAAAGCTGGAAATAGTTGTTGCCGTGGAGGAGCTGCTGAGCTTGGGACTGGGAGAGTGAGATCGCTGACGACGCCAAGATTCGTCGTCCTGCGATGTGACAATCTTTCCTGAAAATTTTCTTTCCATTGAACTTCTTCCTGAGTTTGTTTCCGACTTGGTAGTTGTTTTCACTTCAGATTCTGTGATAACGAGCTCTGAGGTGTCCCCAACTTCCTTCATTTCAGGAATAGGCTCGGCTGCACGAGGAGGAGAAAATTCGTCACGGTTGCTGTTCTTCCTAGATGAACTGCTCGTGCTGCTGGTGAAAGAAGAGGTTTTCTTCAGGATGGATTTAGGCGAAGACGTGCTCCTTGATTCACAGGTCTCTCTCGTGACTGTAGTCCCATTTTGGGGTTCATCGCTACTGGACGTTGTCGTCGTAGTCGTAGTTGTTACTACAGTTTCACCTCCTTCATCGTCTTCAGTTACCTCTGATTGCCTGGAGCTTGTAACTTTCTCCGTTGTTGTTGTCCTGACTGAGGTTGTTGATCGTTTCATGGACTCTTTCTCCACTGATGATGCTCTAGTTGACGAGGGGGACAATCCCGGACTGTCTACATCCGTGTCGACTGCATGTTTCCGTAAGGCCCTCAGTCCATACATGTCATTTGTACGAAGACTTTGAAATGCAGTGCCGTGGGATGATACTTTCGAAACTGTCGTGCTGGACGATTTTGGGATCGAAGTAGGCGTGGGTGAAGGTTCCTTCGTCGTGCGATCTCTTGGTGAAGAGTAGTCATCCGATGTGTCCTCCAATTGTTTTATTTTTCTTAATGCTCGCAGACCAAAGAGTGGGCGGCCGTCATCATCGGTTGGTCCAACACCGTAGCTACTGGTAACGATTTCAGTGCTTTGAACACGATCTGTTACCTTTCGAGCAGTGGAGTGCTTAGTTCCAGGAGAGGGTGACGCTCGGGTAGAACCTGGATTAGACTTCGGTTGCTCTTTCCCATCTGAAGGGATTGATTCTTTAAAACCAGAACTGGGTGACCGAGTACTAGTATCATCATCATCATTACCAGAACAAGGTTGCGGGACTCTAACAGACTCTTTGGCTGACGTCGTACTGGTCTCAGTGATTGGAGTTTCACCTTTTTCATGAATTTGTTCTGAAACTTCCTTTAGGCTCGTTTTACGGACTTTTCGAGATGATTTACTTTCTTCAGTTGTCCGACGAACAGTGGATGCTGTTGTAGTACGACATGTGTCATCTGAAGCAGTGACACTTCTCGAGGAGTTTTCTCCAGATATGACGGGACTTCCGTGTCGAGAGCTTCTCGTTGACGATGGAGTGGTTTCACGAATAGTAGATGTCTTGTTTGTTTTTTCAACGAGTCTTTCGGGGGACATACTCTTTCTGCCTGTTGTTGAACGTACAGTGCTTTCACTGGTTTCAGTTACAGCTACTGCGCGTCTGGCAGCGAATACACTTGGTCTAGACAGAATGTCGGCTTCGTATTTTTCAGCATTGGTCGAACGACCATTGCTAGGTTTATGTTGCTGAGCCTGCTTGGCGTTTTCATCTGGCGTCTCAGCAGTAGAGGATTTCATGGCATCTTCCTGTGTAAATTGGTTGTCAGCCAGTGGCAAGGAGGACTGATCGTCGGATGGTGATAATGGAACAGAATTATTATCGTTCGCCGCAGTACTCATCTTTCTAGGGGGCGAGAGCGAGCGTTCACGCTTCATTCTAGAAGAAATGGGAATTTCGCTACGCTGTGGTGAAGACGAACGAGAGTTAGGCGTAACTGTCGGTGTTTCTACTTTGTCAATTCGTAACGGCGTGCGATCTTTTTCCCTATGGATATTTTCTGCGGGCGTCTCTGGCCGTTCGTTGATCTCCTCGGGCGTATCCCTTAGTCTACGAACTCGAGATGGTGATGATGGAGAAGTTGATCTGCTCTTAGAACGGGATGCAGATTCTTCCAGATTTCGCGAATTTCTCCGACTTGAATATAAGTTGGTTTTTTCTTCAGAGCTCTCACGACTTTCTCGTTGCCCAAACTTTCTCCTTTCTCTTTCAGCGCTTTCAGTGTCACGAGTATAGCTTCTTGTGCTTAAGAGTTCTGTCGTTTCAGTGCTCAGCTTCCTCCTAAGATCCCGTTTATCTTGATCTATACAACCAGTGTCTGCTTTTGTAGAGGTATTTTGCGCTGTCGTAACGCGTTCTGAGTTGGACTGACTTTGAAGTTGAGAGTTGTTGTCCAATGAGCTCCTTACCGACGTTGTTGACTTACGATCATTTGCAGATCGTTGAGGAGATGATCCTCTTGACTCAGTCGTCTTTGTCGGAGATTTGTCAGCCTGCTCAGCTCTTTGCGGTCGAGAAAATTGTCCCGTCGGGTTTTCTGTGGAATCGGTGCTTTGTTTGCGTGTCACCTTTGACCCGTCGATAAGGTTATTTGATGACGATTTTCTAGACGGTGGTTTTCGGGTTTCTTTTACGATAGAGCTTGCTATATCAATTTCTTTAACATCTGAAGTAACTCCTGTAACAGTAACCGTCGCAGTGATTGTCTTGGATGTTGTAGGTTGTCCCTTACGTACCGGTTCTTCCCCTTTAGAAGTGCTTAATTCCGGCGTTTTTCCCAGATCGCTATTTCTTTTCACCAAAGTTGCCTTTCTTTTCACCAACCTTATTCGTGCCCTAATTTTACTTCTTTCGTCATAGTCTGTCGCCTTGTCAAGGAGACCTTCTAATTCTTCAATGTCATCAATATCGTCGATCGCGTTGAGCTCTGCTGTGGTCATCCTTGTCGCCGTCGTAGTATTTGTTGTTACCCCTGAGGTTTGTTTTAAGCTGGCGACTATGGCCTCAACCTTTGAAGATCGTCTTCTTTCCGGCTGCGGAGCCGGTTCTGTTGTCACGGACCCGGGTTTGGACCTTGCTGGGGATCTAGATCTTTCCGGACTTTTACTAGTCGATCTTCGACGTGGACTGTGGCTTTCAGTTTCTCGACTCTGTTTCGGCTGAGTAGGTTTCTCTACGACTTGACTTTTACAGGGTTTTGGCTCTTCCTCCTCGATGGTTTCTATGAAGTCAGTATTATGTTGATGGTGACGCTGGTTTGCTTGCCGTACGAAACTAGTCGACTTGAGTTCTGAACTGATTCCCGCATCTTTGTGTGAGGGAGGTGATGGTGACCGACTTTTTCCCCGCTCTGGACTATCCTCATGGTAGTCCCTAATTATAACGCTATCTCCAGACATACGTCGTTCAATGTCTAACCGCTGCTGTTCGTTTTGAACCATTATTTTGGATGATGCTAGACTGATGCCGCGGGAATCTTTTCTGCGAAGGTCGGGTAAATCTATTGGCGCTTCTATTGGTAAGCTTTCAAGTTTATTAATCGAATTACGTTTGTCCACTGCTGTAAGTATTCCTATCGATCCACGTCTCTGACTGGTTGGATGACTTTGTTCCATAACAGTTCGATGAACTGTTCTCACCATGCCGACCGCGCCGTAACCGTTTTGATCTTTTAACGAATGGGCTGTCGCCTCGCTAGCTCGACGATTTTGGATAGGTCTTTCTGGTGACTCTGAAGATCTGAACGGAGCTGCGGATTTCCTCCGCATTGAAAGTTTGTCGTTTTTCTCAACAGTAAGAGAGTTTCTCTTGGGTGATAGTTCTCGCGCCGGTTTGCCTTCGGCTGCGACGGGTTTTTTCGAGGGTTTCCCATTTTGGATTTGTGCTTTCGTAGGGACTGAATTATTCTCTTCAGGTATAATTTCCTCATCTTTGTCTATCAATGAAACAACATGAGAGAATCGACGTTCCATTTTCTCCAAAGATTGAGTTCGCTCATTTGCTTCCGGAATTCTGTCTGTCTTGTACGTCTGTTCTATAAGCAGCTTGTCTTCCTCCTGGTTATCGTTTTCACCTTCGTCGGACGACACACTTACTCTCTCTCCACGTGACCGAGCTTCAAATAAAGCTGCTTTCCGACTTACAGTCAACTTTGGACTTGTCTGTAGTTTATTCCCACTCTCGACCGAGCTCCGATCTTTGGCTGCCTCCACTGCCTTCGTTTCAAACAAGCTTTTTGCTTTCAGAACTGCACCTGGAGACTCTAACTTGGTCGACCTTGAAATGGGTGTCTCCTCCTCGTCGGATTTTTCCTCTGGATTCCCGTCCACAATTGCCTTTCTATTGGCCAAACGATTCACCAACTCTGGATCCGGCGATGTAACTCACTTTCGGTATTTTTTTCACGACTGGCACATGCGAAGAGTCTTTCCCTGGTGGGGCAACACCTGTAGCTTTCCTTGCCGTAAAGACACTTGGCCTGCTCAATATGTCAGCCTCATATTTCTGCACATCTGTGGCTGGCTTTGATCCCAACGCTGTCACATTTTCCGTTTGAATAACTGATTCTTCCACTGATTTAACGTCTTGTTTACGCGTGGTTATTCTCTTGACCCTGTGTTGTTGTTTTCTTAGACAAACCTGCATCTCCACTGGTTCTAGATGAAGACAAACTGCTTTTCTTTTTCTCCTCGAGTTTCATTGCTCGGCGTGTTGTTGGCGTGACAGGGGTTCCTCCTGATTTATCCGTTTTACTAATAGCTCCTGATCCGGGTCGTTGTGCAGATTTATTACGAGCTCTACTGCTTTGCGAAGCAGCTTCACCAATTATTATCTGGTCTTCCAGCTCGTTCCCTTTCCCGTCCCGCAATGCCCCACTCTTTTCCGGGGATCCTTTACGAGCCTCTACCGTCACGTCAGCTTTTTTACTGGCTGCACTCTTTTCCAGCGGTTTGTCAGGGTGACGTCCACGATGATCGTGGTCAGGGCAAGGCTCTCTTTTGACTGTAGTACGAGTAAAGGGCGGCTCTAACCCAGATTCCATTACGTCTATCTTCTCAGTTTTCTTCACTGTTGCAGCTTCACTACCAATCTTTCGTTCGCTGGAAAATTTGTCTCCTGACTTAGGCCCATTTATCTTTGCCGCAGAGGGAGACACACTTCGGCGGACGGCAGGAGTGGTCAGCGTGTTTGCAGTAATGCTCATTACTGTTTCCTCCAAACGAGGAGTGTCGTCAATAGATGCACTGCGTTGAGATAAATAAGTATCTAAAATGTCTAGCTCTTGCATGATTTTCTCTTCTGTACTTCTACTTCCTTTTTCGGTTACTTTTCTTTCGATTTTTCCAGGAGCAGAAGGTCGATTGGATGGTTTTGCAACGATTGTATCACTTGCTGTTGTCCTGGATGAGACTACACGACGACGAGAACTTGCTGGAGATGTGGCTTTGCTCGACGGTGTGGATGGGATCTTGTCATCCATGAGGGTACGGTTTCGTGGAGTGCGCGTTTTGGGACTGGACTCACGGGACAGCTTCTGTTGATTCGAACGCCTGCAGGCTTTTTCCTGGGCTTCCACAGAAGAGGAGAATGTTAAGGAAGACTGTTCCTTCTTGGCGTCCCCAATCGCAGGTCTAGGCTTGGAGGCACTCCGTGTTGTCGTAGAAGATGCCGCATTAGTTCTTGTAGCGACGGATTGTGACCGCTTCGAAGTACTTTGATTGTTAGATACCGATGAAGTTGTTTTCGAAGTCTGACTGGAATTAGTGGTATTTTCTATTCTGTTTGCTCGATGACTGTCTTGCCGTGAGGTTCTAGTGGTATTGGCGGAGCCTCCCACATTACCATCCGTAACAGTTCGAGAGGCGGTTCTTGATGAAGATTTCGTCTCCTTGGAATCTTGCATACCACCTTTGATTTCCTTTATCACAACTTTTCCCAGTTCTAGATTACCATGTTCGGAGTCCAAAATATGTCGTTGTTCAGGAGGATTTCCCTCTTGGAAAATTTGCACTTCTTCTTGCTGTTGTGTTCCACCAGGCCCGGAAGTCGTGATGATAGTTTTGACAACTTTGGTGGAGGATCTTTGAACAGATCCTCCATCAATGTAACTCGAAGAAGTGGTGAAAACTGACGAAGCTGCAGAACGCGCAGAGGAGGTAATCTGTTCCTGGAAATTCCTTGATAGAGCAGCAACTTTACTTTCTGGTCTTCGTATCTCTATTTGTTTCACTTCCGGGGTGCTTCCGCCCGTTTGGACATTTTCTACGAATGCAACTTCCTGCTTTTCTCCATCTTCCCCAGAAACAGCCATCGTTACTGTTTTTGTTGCTGTCATTTGTCCACCCAGAGTCCCGCTTTTTGTCACTGTTGTCACCGTCTCCTTTCTTTTAGACACCACTCCGTTATTCGAAACATTCTTCCCTTTCGCTCCCATGTTCAACGTTTTCCCCTTGGTCGTCAGCTCGCTTTCCACACTACTTCTCTTCGTCAACGGTCTACTCACAATTGTTTTCTCCGTTCGACGCCCACTTTCACCTGCTCCTGCATTCTTATTTACAACTCTCGATTTAGTTGTTTTCGTTACCGCCTCACCCTCGCCTCCCGAACCTGTTGTTGTCGTCGTTGTTGTAACAACTATAGTCCCCTCGCCTCCTTTTTCATTAATAATCCGTTCCTGAACTGTTTTCACCGCGGATGACTCTACAACGGCGACACCGTCACCCTCTCCACCTACAGTTCTAACACTTTTTGTCGCCACAACTCTCGTCGAAACGGCTCCCCCTCCCACCACAATCCCCTCATCATTCTCTTCCTCCATGGGCTGCTTCAAAATATTCTCTAAAATATCTTGCCCCTCCCTGCCGTAGTATTCTTTGAGGCGTTCTTCCCGCAGACGATACATTCTTGATCGAATTTGCTTCCGAGCATCCCCATCTTCAGTGTCTTGCCACTGCAAAAAAAAAATACATGCATTTATTTTTCATAACTTTTGTATACCATTACGCCTCATCAGTGTACATTTTTCGCTTAAACATTTTTTCCTTTCTATTTTCGCAAAAAACCGGAATGGCTTTCTGTCACAATGAGTTGACCAATTTATTTCCTATTTCGTCTCTTAATTTGAGCACAACCATCTACCGCCTACGCTCCTTGTACTAGTTGAACAATAAAAGGTTTTTTTTTCACCAAGATTGTCGCTTATATTTCGTCCTTGTCCAATTCGCATGCCATGCGTCAGAACGCTGACTGCTAAAAATTACATTTCTACTGTCACAAGATGGAGAAATGGTATTCTTTGAGGTTGACAAAGATGAATTTTGTGGTCGTTATCAAAGAAAAACAACAGATATATCTTATACATATCTTTTCTAAGTAAGATTTCAACCCTTTTTAATTCATATCACTCAATCTGGGTAATCATACAGGATTACGGATTTTTGGGGAAAAAAACTTTAAAAACCATATCCTTCGTAATCTTAGAACAGAATAAATAACTCTGTGCCAAATTAAGTATTGACGCTCTCAATAAGCTTGCCAAATGATATACAAGAAAAAAAATTTCCTTTCGTATTTCTCTCTTCCATTGACATTAAGAGGCACTCCATGTGTCACAGACTACAAATATTGTCTACCCACCCTGAGTTTGAGTAAAATTGACAACCTTGTTTTTTCTGAATAAAGTAGCCTTTCTGTCTTTTCATAATTTAATTAACGATTTTTAGTTCTCTTCAAGATATCTCGTCACCTCACCTGCTGACAAATACTACCTGGTCAGCGAAGTTTATGATCTTTGAAAACATACTAAAAAAGTGAGTTGTGTGGGTGGACAAGTTTTGCTGTTCAACTTTAAAGCAAACACTCTGACGAATCATAAAAGCTAATATATGTAATATATATATATTTTGGAGGGATTCTCGATAGAATGAGTTTTACACCAAAACGCTACTTTTCATAATGGCAGCCATTTAGAAAAATAACATGCGAATACGCCTATTTCTCCCTAAAAACACCTATCTAGCTGACTTGGTCCAAGATTCTTCACTGGTAATTATTGGCATCATCAACAAACAACATTGATTTTGGCTTATTATTAATATTAATGCTTGGTGCCCACCCGCAGGCACGCTACACGCTCATCCATCCAGAGATGTCTGACTAGACGACGACGGCTAAGCTACATTTTACTCATCAATTCATTGCGGGGGAACTGGAGACAGGTGCAGGTTAGAGACTAGACGGATGCTGACAAGAGTCGACAGTGTCACGTTCCACGTTCGCTGAACGTTAGAATATAATAATAATATGTTTTCTGTTCTCAAAGGTCATTTAGCCAGAATTGGAAAAAATGTTATGATTTCGTGATTTTTTTTCGTAAGTGATGCTACGACTGTTTATGTCAACATTAGGCATGGTTAAAAATTACAATCAAGTACAGTACAATCATAGGCTTCCAACAGTTTCGAAAGTAGCTAATCATTTTCTATTCGCAATTTAAATACTAACACGGCAATGTCCACACCAATGAAATGACTTTACATTTACTCTCTGTCCAAGAGTAAACGTCCGGTCGTTCTAAGCAAGTATGAAGTAGCATGCACACACGCCTCACGGGAAAATTTTAAAATTGATGATGTGCAATGCACGTTGTGCGAATGAATAGCGACACCACTTTGAACAAATTACATAATAGCTAGAATGCTAAATAAATACTCTTGTTGTGTAAGGATCATGGCTAGAATGTAGATGGTTGACTTGATCACGCTCACGTGGGTAGCGTAAGTTTCTGGAAATAAAGCCCAGTCGACCTTCAACTGCGCTGTTCCGTAATTCTCTATTTAACCATGAAAATATATGACACGAAAATCACGCACATCTAAATGAAATCTTTTTTTCGTTCAACTAGATTATTTTGTTAGGTAAAATGAGCTTTTTGCAAATATTTACGGATAGTCGTGGATCCCGTACATGATCCATTGACGCCATTGTTAGACGTGTGCGTATGTCCATTGGTTTTTAGCGACGTTAGACATTCTGATTTTTTTCTCAGGTCAACCATTGACGGAAAACACGTCGTTGTTTACGAATTTCTAAAGTAACTTGATATCTTGTGGTATCATGAAATCAACATTTTGTTCTAATTTGTAACAATTCTAATGAATTATAGCCCACCAGACAGTATGTATTTGCTAACACGTCGACAAAAATCACCGCCGAGGTGCTCTGCAATAAAAAAGTTACACTCTTTTTTATGCGGTAGACACTCGTAAAAGGAAACAGTAAAATACGGAACTGTTTAGTAGGAGGATAGATTACGTAAACTTACTCAAAGAGAAAATAGCGTCATGGATATGTACACGGAAAAGCTTTCCTTTTTCTCGACGAAGGAAAGCGACTGGGCAAACAAGAAAGAAAGCAACAGCGTAACATTTTCTTAAGAGGATTTCCATTTTAAAAAGCAATTTCACGGGGAAGGACTTTACAAGCGAGATTATTTTGTCGGAAGGAAACTGTCTTAAAATGTAAAGATTTGACATTGACGGGTTTTACTTGGTAAATAAGTGGATTAACTGTCGAGAGTATTTTTTTAAGTGTTGTGTTAAGACAAGAAGGAAAATTACCATTTCTCGAAGAAGGTTTTCATCATGGATGTCCTCCACGTTGGCAGCCCGGCCACTTGAAGTAACGGTGGTGGTCGTGGATTCTGTGGAGGTCATGTTAGCAGCTTGTCTTGACTATCCCCAATTGAATCATAGCACATTCCAGAAACTTGGACACTTGTTTTTTACTCACTCACGAGCTATCGAAATCAACTGGAAGTAAACAAAAAATGAAACCGTCATGGTCAATTAAAAAAAACATTTCCAAGAAGAATTTTTTTCCGTATTTTTGGACTAGTTTAGGGATGTAACTTTGAAGTGGACATTGTTTTCAAATTTTATTTTTGGATTCCTGGGGCATAGTGTAGATCGTTTCTGGGGGATAGTAAACACACGAGTAGTGCGGAGATGATTTCATCATTCTTTATGCGATCAATAGTGATGAGATGAGTGAACTACAAAGTTGCTTCCAGCCAGGTTTGCGAAAAAGCATAGAAAACATGCCAGTTTGCGTATTTTTATGAGTCGATAGTATTACACAAACAATTTTTTACGACTCATTCTTCTGCCATGAACTAAATAAGTGAATGAATATGGATTCCGTTAAGACTTCAATGTAAATATTTTCCTCCAAACATACTTTGTATATGTGTATGACTTGTAGTGGACGAGAAAAAAAATGTTTGTGTAAATTATAGTCTCAAGCCCAAACTGCATGATACAAGACACAAAATTTCTGTTCGTGACTTGCAAAGTCTGTCTTATTCTAACGACTTCCACCCCATTTATCAGCCAGTCCCATGGTGCGTATCGATTATATATGAAATTGATTGGGATGAAATAATTGAGAACTGGTGCATCGTCAGCTTGTCCACTTGCAATGACACTCGCGAAGCAAACAGGAACTGATTATGCAGAGATCACCAATTACATTTTCCAGACGGGAAAAGTAAACATGAAGTTCTTTAATGCTGTAGCCGATTAGTCACCGTTTGTGTATGGTTTATTTTGCAAAGTCATGCCTCCACATCCGGAGGAGACCATGAAGAAAAAAAAATACTCACATGTTTTGCACACACACGCAGTTACAGACATCTGCATTTGCATGTTTTTTGTGACGCTTTGTCAAGAATTTAATAAGACAATAGAAAGAACAATCAATGAATACTGAGTAGAAAATCGTATCTGTTAATAAAACCTTTATTATTTAATAGATACTAATCTCTAAGCATCGAAGAAATGAACGATTGTAACTAGTCAAGATGTGTATCGCTTGTTTCATTGTGATTTGTTTGGACTCGCTAATAGCTTATTCACAAAGAATTATTTTTAGAGAGGGTATGGGTATTATTCAAAACCATCTCTCAACTGGGACTTGGCTAACTTCTGTAGTACATAGGATAGAATAAATAATGTTTCTAAACCTCCGTACACTGAAGTGCGTACTGAGATTTTGTTTTTGTTTTTACAATTTGTCATTTATTGCAAGGTAGGTCATTAGTATCAGCAGACGAAACTAATATAACTTCCTTTCTAATTAAACCTTAGTCATTATAAAGTCAACTGTCAATTAAATGCCATTCCGTTATTTCATTGTTTGGTTGAGCTTTTGGCCCTGGCCTTTTTTGGAGACTATACGGTGAAAATCCAAAAAGCTAGGACACATGGCCATATGACATCAGTCACTCAGATTATTGATGAATGACATGTAAAGAAATCGGAGGACGTGACTAAACGATCTGGGATTATGGCCTTTCTAAAAGTAGTCCACAGTTCAGAGTCGGAATTGTTATTTGAACGTGCTCACAGCTTAAGTTTGCCTGGATATCCTCATAATAAATACTAGATTCGACAATAGAGTTAATTGAATTTTTAAATGAAATTGACTGTGCCTATTGAAAAGGAAGCAGTCGGGAATAAATATCTGATCGTGCTTATCTTCAAAATAACTGTTTCTTTTTTTTATTTTCGCCTTAACAGGAACGCCTTACATGGCTCGGTTGTTAGCAAGCCATCTGCAAGTCTTAACACTATTTTTGAATTAACGTGGGTCTTGTCCTACGCTAAATAGTCGATTGTATAAACCAATAATGAATGGAATTCGGTTTTTATTGCGTGACACCATATACTAGTGTGCTTTTTGTCTAATTACAATGTTTACCTCATCTTAGATTCAGATTTACCCATTCTCTTTTCCATTTAGGGACAAAAAGTGTGTCTTGAGATTTTCCCCTTTTCATTGACGCGTTCAATCATCGTGATTTCCTTCGCAGAAGAAGTACCTCGACGATAGTTATTAACCTTCAAAAGACACTGAACGCGCTTGTTATACGTAAGCCCTGTCACCTCTGAGGCTATCTTGATAAGTCGTTTTTATGAATGACCAGAAGCGCTCTATATAATTTTTGTTACGTCTATCAATGTTTTGTGAGGCTGTGAAGTATAGTATAGAAAGTATAGATTTCACAACTGGGCATCATGTTTAAGAATTAAATAGCCAGGCAATTAATAGTGTGCACTGTAAAACATCGTTGGGATCCAATTGTGGGGTTTGCAGTATTTTTAAGGGCGCTTAAGGGTTTTGATGCAATTACCTACTTAACATGTAAACATAATGACTGGATTATTTCCGCTTCAAGGATTGAGCAGATCGAGAATGAGTAGAAAGAACAGGTCCACAGTCAGTAGGCTTCCGGGCCATAAGGGACCCATCGGCCATGTTTGAAGTATCTCGATTAAAACTCAACTTTAAATTTTAATTCTATCTATTATATCTGCAGTTGTTAGAGAAGTACCCGTGTTGCGTATTCGGGAATCCGCGGTTTACGGACTAAAAAAAGCGTTTCAATAGTATCACTTAATACAGTCTTCTACATTTCCATGCAAAACCCTTTACAGATTTTATAAATTTCCTGTGTTTCTGTTTTTATTTAGCCAAGGTATGGAATATGGATCTACTTTACATGTGTACGTTAAATACCATGCTATTACTGTTTTAGAGCATTTCTGCCCTACCTGGAAAGGAACAGTGTGAATTGGGATATGACTGATTGCGAACCATGTAAATGCGTGCGAGACAACTTTGATCTCAGTCTCCTAAGACACTATTTGTTAAGCTTTTGCGGAGGTAGATGTGTGGGAGTTGAAGAATATATAAAGTGGTCATGACCACATGTGTATGAATGGAAGAAATGACTTAATTATAAGAGCAAATCGCCTTGCATCCCACACTGCATCTGCCTCTCCATGCATATTGACACTTATGTCAGATTTTTTTTCAAATGTACACAAATTATAAACTTAGTATGCAGTTTACGGTGCAAATATATATTTCCACATGAATGACGCTTGAATAGTCATAATGGAACGGTCATTCTCAAAATATTATCCTTGTGGGGGACTAATTATTTCCCCCTTGACCAGTTACATCTCGTAATGACCTATCATGGATCGAATTGATCCATGATTTGGTGGCGGGTCTAGGCATGTTAAAAGATGGAGTCAATTGGCAATTAACTGTTTGTTATGCTGATGACCTGAACAGTAACATGTGGTCACGTACAATCTGGACATCCCATGTAGTTACTGAACAAACGGTCTTAGAGAAAAAAATAACAATTTATACTGTTCCAATCTCATATTCGTTTCCTTTTTTAGAAATGTTGGAGCGGCCTAAGTTCGTATTCACGTTTTATGACAATGGGTACGAAAAAACACGCGCTACCAATTTTGCACGCTATGTTTAAAGTTGAAAGTAGTAATGGCTCCTTGTAAATCTATGAAAGAGCTATCAAAAAGAAAGCTAATTGCTCTTTGCGCATGAA
>VICI01002435.1:0-16715 GCA_019593645.1 Akabosia matsudoensis
AATTTTCGACAGTTAGGTGGACGGCGATATTATGTAGAACTGACCTACGTTCGAAAGACACATAACTTCTTTCACTGACGTTCACGACTAGCGTTTCAATAAAGACTATGTCAAATTGATTTGTGTAGAGGTTGCATAGCATATCCATGTTTTTTTCCGCATTATGTACTATTTGACTTCAGATGCTATAAAGATTTTGTTGTGTCCAATCGACGAGAAATAAATTTGATTTTTAATATCATATTTCAGATTCACGCAATAATAAAAAACCCGAACGCTTGCGACCCAATAGTTGAAAGTATGGGACTGAAGATAGAGTGTAACACTCGAAGGTAAGTGAAATGATATTTGCATAAATCTCATGTTGTTTGGCGACTCCTACTAAACCTCAATATGTGTGGTTATCTCCGCTGCCGAAATATGTACAAAAAAATCCCATAAATTCGGGTATTGGTTTTGTAGGGCAGATGAATTTGATACCAAAATAAGTTATTTGTTTATGACCACTATTTGGAAGGATGGAAAAACCAACAAACTTGTAAACATCTCGTTACGGTTTTTTATCGTCCTTGCTCTTCAAATACCGGCATAGACGACCGGTTTTATATATTTCAAAAATAGTTATCTTGATGCAGTCCTATTTCCAAATCTGCCATTTCATCTTCCTAGTGGAAAATTGGTTTCTCTTTAAAAGATCAAAATGCTCGAGTCTACTGGTGGAGACAACGTACCACTTTTATCGTCACATAGAGAGAGAGGCTCACTCGTCCCAAGTAAAAGTTTTCCGGGTGAATGTAAATTAAATTTTACCACTTCATATTTTTTTCCACGAAAAGGTACTTTGTTCAGGTTATGCCTCCAAACCAACTTCCCTTCCATTCCACTTTCAGCCCAATGTAGTGTCATTTAGGCGCAAGTGTACTTTATTTTGTTGACATGATCTCTTCAGCTCTTAAGAAATTTTAATGGAGAACGGGACAAATTCATATTTTTTTCTCTCACTTGGACGGTGTATTCCTTTCATCTCAAAATCAAACACGATACAGAAGCACATACAATGATGTCTGCTTTTGTATACGAAAATTCATGTCTGTCTTGAAGATACTATAGGCTAGACCACAGAAAAAAACCGTAAGAGACTCTTTCATTTAAGAATAATTAGTTTCTTTGAAAGTACAAATGATTGAAAAGCAATCCTGTTTTGCAAAAAATTGATACTCCTTTCTGTATGGAGACAACTTGAGTTAGACTCGTAATGTCATTGAGACTATATACGTAGCATAGGTACTATATTTGCGGAACAGATAGTCGTATTTACTCTGAATAAAATTGATGAACGGTTCTGTGTCGTTTTCTAGATTCATCGTTGAAGACACCAAAGAGCTGCTTTTTCGAGCTGAAGTGCAGAATCGTGTTTATAAGCGACAAATTGATGCAGTAGACATTGAAATTTTGCGGCTGGAAAATTTACTCCTCCATTCCCCGGCAAGACAGAAACTGGGAGGAAGTCCATCTTCGCCAGGAAATGCGAGAGGAGGGCTTAGTAACGCCAAACGAACATCGAAAGTAAGTCGCACAGAAGGAAGTGATGAGTATTTGATAATGTGACACAAAATGACAATTACTAAATGAAATGAGATTTACATCTCTGTGTATCTTGCTCACTCGAAAATGCCTGATCACTCCGTGCTCTAAATTGCAACTTGAAACATTTCTTCAACACTTTCCACTTGAGAAATTAGTGAGGTGTCATCATGATATAAAATGTCAGAATGAAGAAGCATAATTATCTTTTACAATATCGCTTATCACGTGCATGAAATTGATCAGCATTTTCCGATGAATTCAGCTTTTTCATGAGTTTAGTTATTCGTTTATAAAACGTTGTGTACTATTTGACACATATTTGACAAAACTGATATTCAAGTTCCTCAATGAGGTAAAGACGATAACAATGCTAAGTAACCCCCTTGCTATATGTTTTGACCCTTTCGTATTCAAATGCCACCAAGTTTCTATACCGTCTTCAAAAGAAAGTAAAACTATATGTAGAGACTCTCCGCATGAAATAGCGAACCACCTATGTATTTAGACCGTGAAAAATATTCTTGTTAACATTTCACAATGCAATAAGAGAAAAAACGGTTCCTCACTCGGAAGTTATACCCAGAACATGGAATAGGTTTGCCCTTTACTTCAATGGCTATCTTAACATGACTTTATTCATGTGGAATTGCATTAGTGATAAAAACTTGAATAGACAATTAAAAATGACCACAAACCTAGTACTTCAAAGGGTAACGGTGTAATAAATTCATAAATGTCAAAGTTTTTTATATATAGAGTGATCAATGTTTACCTTTCCATATTATAATGTTTTAGCTGAAATGCCACAGCAAACAAGCATGGGCTGTAAGTTGAGTAAGGTTCATTCATCAGTTCATTAGTAAGATGAGCTTTCACGTAGAAACGAGCTGAATATTGTTTACCTCCTGTTCTTGATTTTGAGTCAGGGTTTCTTGTTCCTGAAATAGACACAGCGATGCATTCATATCATCTTGCAAAGTAGACAAAATAATGATTGTTACAGTTTCATTGCGTTTTCTTCAACCGGACCAAATTCTATGAATAATAACGAATGGAAAAATATTCCTAATATTCGTAGTAACAGATAGGTCTCATCTTTACGAGGAGCAGATTCACTTTCTCCCATTTTCCGTCTACCTCACAACACCACAATACCTTTTCCGGTGCGACCTTCTCGTATCATTTGAGTAGCTCAGAAGACCGTTACAAACAGTAAGCCTAAGCTTACGCTCAAGCCATGCAACCATTTTACCTGTGCATATTACAACAGGACTGTGTTGAGGAAATGATGTGATGTATTCAAATTTATGTGAGCATCAAAATATCCTGAAAATGATTTTCCACTGAGGAATACACCCAAACACGCTTCCGCTGAAAGATACTATCAAAACAAGGCCCTTTCTGTTTCAATAAAAGCTCGAGAGCTGCATCGTAGGTAGCATTGAAATCTCATCAACTTGAACGATTCCACTTGCAATTTCCCATTATGTTGATCCTGAGAAATTTAAATCGTGATGAATTGAAAAAGGGTGTGAAAGAACACGTCCATCAGTAATCAGTGAACTGTGTTGTCGTTGACAAAAAATGAGAGAAAGAGTTTGAACAAATACGTCGGTAGCGTTAAAGGATGAACACAGAAAATACTAATTTGGTTTATTGTAGGAGAAGAGTTGTCCCTAGAAAGTAAAAATAAAATACTTGGCCGAATCCTTCTTCCTATTTTAAGTCTGACGTAGCATTAGAATCAGCTTTGCGAATGGGATGGTTGTTGGACTAGACAGGATATGTAATTTCAATTTGTTGAAGATTGTAGATACAGCTAGAGATTATATGAATAAACTTGGAACAGAATAGACAATTTTAATGTACTTTAGTTTCTTCATGAGTTTCTCAAAATCCGTGTCGCTGAAAGAGAATATTGCTAGTGTATGAAAAAAAGGCTTCCGCTTACCCGGTGAACTTGCCGATGAGTAAAAAGTGCAAGTTGCGTGACTTGGTGTCATTACCGCTGGAAGGTTACGCACGTATGTTTCAAGGTTTTTGTCTAACAAAGTAGTATATTTAATGTAACAGGATTGTGCTCCATTCTTTAACACTTTCAGCGGATCGTTATACAACCATTGGGACACACCTTTTTTAATATATGTATTACCTACTCTAAATTTTAATGTCCATGTCTCTTTAACTTTCTGCATGCGTGACTCGTAAATATTTGAAACTTAATCCATTTCATTTATGGAATTAGCGAGTGAGAAAATGCTGCCAATGTTTTGGTGCTGCAAAAAAAAAACATTTCTAGAGTGATCTCCAAAGGGTAGGGGAATGGTAGGGGGGAACAAAATGTCTGGCCTAGACACTACTAATTAAATTTCCCTCAACGTCAAATGTAGATTGTAAAACTTTAAAGTGCCCGTCAGCAATAATCAATCAGCACAAGCACAGGTTTTTCTTCTTTACACTGTTATCCCCCGAAGAAGACTGCAGCAATTGGCCGAAACGTTGGGTACTAAGCGTTTTTGAATAAACACTCGTTGCAATTCCTACTTTCATGATTTGATGATCGGCACAAGATAAACTAGATAATCCTAGCAGTGCTCTCTTTTGGAAAATCTCATGTTGCCCATATAGGAAGTTATCGGTAAAAATAGGACTTTTCACAGACCAATTGACAAAACTACAACAAATAATAATGTTAATAAAACAATGTTACTAATTTTATAAACGTATTTCTTTCTCGTTCAAACAGAAAACGAGAGGAAGTAATGGCGATGGTGGGGATAGTACATCAGATGAAAATGATTCCTCCAGTGAAATCTACACTGTTTACCTTCACGGACCCAAGTTTATTGTTCCAATATCGTTATTTAATTTTCGTAATCCTGCAGCAAGTGCATTGAGCACAACGTCAGCACGAAAACTTAGCAGTTCAGATAAAGTTCCTGATAAAAACACACTTCAACCGTCCTCTTCCAACGTCCCTCGGTCAAGTTGGCCCAATACTAGATATCTATTTCCCCCAACGAACGGGCTCATCACGAGAAAATACAGGTTCAAGTCAGAGCCCAAGTTGCAAGTGCAGCCACCAACTCCTCCTAGTGGATCCGGTGCAAGTGGGCATGAAGGAAGGGATCCGTTGAGCATCACAACTACGCTACGTCATTCTCGTCAAAATGCAAAAATTTCACCACCAACGATCGTGCAATGGGGGGACGGGAGTTTTGAAGACGATGAAGAGGGAGAAATCATGGGAGTGAGTGGAGTTTCAAGTGCTGGCTCTTCAAACATTAGCTGTAATTTTCTCCAGGACGGGAACAGTAGTCGGAACAATAACAGTTGTAATTCGAGAAAAGCAAGTAGCACAAGTGGGACCGGAAGCAAACGATCGAGTATATTTTCAGCCTTCAAAAACCCGTGGTCATACCTGACAGGGTTCATAAACAAGCCGGGAACGCTTCAACCGCAAGGAAGTAGCATTGCTGGTGGTAATGGAAGATTGAGTAGAGGAGATATTACAATGCCAAGCCACTACTGCCAAACAAGAGAAAGTTGTGCTGGTGAAAGAACTCAGCACGACAATTATCTCTTAAAACCGATTGCATACTTTGGAGGGCAATCTAACTCTCAACAACGACTCAAATTTAGCTCCGTTCCTGACTTGTGGGCTGTAAGAGGTTCCCCAGAGTTGGATCTGAATCATCATCACCACAAAAAGCACTCAATAAACAGTGACACAGGAACTTTGGGAGTACATCATGCCATCAATCCTTCAGGCTCGCATGAACTGGTACTAGAGGACCCCAACCCCGTTCTGAAACTTATTGTTACGAGTCAAGAGTCGGTGTATCTGTAAAATTCCATGCCAGATGTGGAAAGAAACTTGCTAGCGTCCTGAGTCATGATTTGATTGAAAATGCATAACAATCATGATAGCTAAAATGCGTTTGACTGCGTACATGAGAACGATATTATCATTTGAAGCTTGTTTATTATCTATTCGTTAGAACTCTAACAACAATCAAATAGTACATAGGTATTTTAGTAGTTTATAAATGCATGTATTCATCATATAAGTTCATTACATTCATTTAAGTGTTTTTTTATACGGAAGGATGAGTCACGCTATGCACTTTTAACAGTAATATAATATAGTTTTTTTGTAGTATGGTCAACAAGACATCAATCTTTTCTCAGAGAGAAGTTGGGTTAAAATGACAGGCAAAAGTGAAAGTCTTCTTAATATGATTGCATTCTTGGTGTCTGTTTTGTTAAGCTTTCTTAGCCTATTAACACTTGCGTTTCCTGTTAATTAAAATATACATTATATTGTAAATTAAGTGTACATTTGACACATTACTACTATATACTCTTTTTTTCAATAATAAAACTGCTAAGCTAAATGTTTGCCTGTCGTACAAGTATTATTTTCTCCATATTATAATTATAGTGGCAGATCGCAGGCCCAAACATTTCCCAACTTGTTTGCACCTTGTTTTCGAACATGACACACAGGCAACGGTAATCTCTAAAGCGGAGTTGAAAAGTTTCGTTTATAAAATAACTATAACTTGTTAACATTGACAATAACTTTATAGTTCTTAGTTAAAAGTAGTTTTTTTCTACATTTTTTAGGCACACATTTTCGTACAGTTGTAATAATAACACACTATGTTTAATGTTGCAAAATGCACATGTAGTTTTTCTGGGCACTCATTGTTTCAGAAAGAAAAGACAAAAAAATGGTTTGCGAACAAAGGTATAACAAGCACATGAAACGTCTTGTCTTCTCTACTATCTACTTGACTTGATCGGATCCAAACAAAAATTTAACATTAATCGTAATTGCACTAACATTTCAGCACCGGTAGCTTGTAATTTGTTATATTTGACGGATAATTTACATGTGAGAAAAATGAATGAACCTCAAACAATCAACTGAAAGTGATAAAGTGGAGCATTGTAAATTGAACTTTAACCTAGAAAGGTCCATCTATTTAAAAATGTATACTTGTGAATCTACAATGAAACTGGTCACATTTAGGGGTTGCAGAAACATCACGCATAAAATGGTCAGCTAACTAGTATAGTAACTGTTGTTGTCCCTTACAATCAAGTTGTAACTTTAGAAGAGAAACAGGCTTAAAACTTGATCCTTTAGTTCATGCTTTTTTTTGGACAGGCTGATATGGCTTCATTTATATGGCACAAACTGAGTTGAACCTCATACCCGTTGTAACGGTCATGAAGTGTCAACTCATTTTTCATGCTGTCGTGCTTACATAATCACTATACGTAAGAAATAACATTTTTTGAATTGTTGGTAGCAATAAAAAGAGACTATAATATACTGTGTAGACTTTGTGATTCTAATACTTAGAAAATATTACAAGTGAAAAGGTGTACAGTTTTACTCCAACATATTATATTGAAAAGTAATGTTTGGTTACCGCTGTACTTGAAGAAATAATAGGCATGCTGTAACTAAAAAACAAGTATATTTTCACATTCTAATGAACAATGTATAAATTGAAGACTTTTACATGTACCGCCTACCGCTATGATAAAATAATACAGTTTATTTGTTCAATGTTTATATAACGATATAGCGAAAATGCTCGACTCGTTTTGGTGTTGAATAGAATAAATTGCGTCTTTAAGTATTAAACTATATGCTATTATTTTCATACCCAATAGTTACTTTGTTACTTTTTGTATTGGTTATTTCTCTCGAGATGACAAAAAGTTGACTTTTCACTGATTTTTTAAGGTTACAAGTTTCAAAGACACAATTCTACATCTTGGAAGACATGTTATAAATACTTACATAATACAGTTGTTTGCATAAAACTACCTAAAAAATTACTCCTGCTTCGGAAATTCCATGTAATCGTACCAATGCGCGACTGTACAGAGGCTACTACTTAATTACATCCTACATACATCATCAAAATAACAATTTTATTTGTATGTACTTTTGTAACAAACGGTATAGTAGTGAATAAATTGAAATATGAAACTGATCAAAACTAAACCAGCACGCACATAATTTGCTTTTTAAATGGAAGGACCCGTTTTTCCAATATATAATAATAGTATAATGTATTCATTTTTGATCGCGGTTCCCGATAAGTACTACTGATTGGAGCCTTCACTTTGCTGAAATACTTTTCTGGAACTGGAAACTACACTGGATGTACTGGAGCTTTGTTGTTGGTGTGTGAATATTCTGCGCAGGGAAATACTTCCATCTGCGCCACGTGTTTCGAATACCTGTTCCGAGCGAACTGGGCCGGAATCGTATTGACTGTATTCTTCCTGGTATGCAGAACCACCCTCCTGGTGGGTTTTACCAAAAGTCTTGCCAAACCCTGTGGGAAGGACCTGGAAACCTCCTTTGGGTGGATTGAAACTAGACTGGCCAACTTGAGATACAGAGGACAGTCCACTCGGACTTCTTTGCGCTTCAGAATAAAACTCAGAAGGTTTCATAAATGTTTTCTTCGGTGTGGTTGGACCAGGGGTTGACGTAGCGGAAGACGCGGTGTAGTATTGGTCTGGGTGGCGGGGCCTCGAGTATAGGTCTTCTTCTTGTGACATTGGTGGCGGAGGTGGGTACTGACCAGATGTCCCATTACTATTTCCGCTTCTAAATGCAGAGGTCTGTGAACTTAACTGGAAATTACGTTGTGGTGGAGGAGGAGTTGGAGCAGACTGTTGATATTGGCTGGCGTAGTTGTAACTAACCGAAGAATCATTTGAAACAGTGCTATAAGACGGTGACGAGTTATTCAGTTTCCTATCTCTATCAGCTATAGCCGCTGCAGTTGGCTTTGGCGATACAGCAGGTTTCAATGGAGTGGACGTCGTAGGGTATCCCGACTGATTGAGCTGTTGTTGGCGCATGATACTAAAAGAATTGGCAGCACTAGATATTCTCTCCGCGGACGACTCTAGAAGAGAATCCAGCCTAAACAAATAAAACCAGTAAACCTGTCAGTTATACGCCCAACATATTTACGCATATTCTAACATTAGATTAGACATTTCTATTCCATCGCATACCTTGAATTTTCATGTGTGTCGATGTCAACATCAGACTCATCTGTAAAACCCACCAGACCACCAGTTTTCTCTTGATACTTAGCTTTCCTGATTGCGGCCAGTTTGGAGCGAGCTTCTTCTAGTTGACGCTCAATTTTCAATACCTCAGACCTCGCATTAATCTCCTGAGCCATGCTTCCGACCATCCGCTTGTTCAGCACCAACTGTCTTTCCTCCTCTTGAGCTAAAGCTTGTTGAGCAGCTTTCACCAAGTTGTCTGTCGCTCGTTTCACAGCGTTTCCAGCAGCTTGGAGTCTTCTTGTCGCATCACTATCAGGAGATGCTTTCACTTTGCAGGCCACCAGTAGCTGAGCAGTCGACGAAGCTACTTGTTTCGCAGCAGAGATGAGCTTTTCTTCAGTTGCATGGCCTTGGACTAATGAATTGGCCGCTTCTACCAAGCTATGAGTTGCAGCTGCGACCATTTGGGCTGCAGAAACAAGACCTTCTGACCACTGGCCATCGTCAGAGTCCGTCGAGGGCTTAATACTTACGCGACCTGTGTCAACCAATTCTCTTTGAGCAGCAGAGGCAGCTTTCACCAAGGCCGATGTTGCTGCAGCGATTGACTTGGCTGCTTCCAAAATCATTTCGTCAAAGTTGAGGTTATCGTCTGCTTCCTATAATCAGATAAAAATTAAAATTTCATAAGTTAAACACCAAGTTTAATTTTGTACATCTTCCATAGCGCAATGAGATATGGCCACCGTGACCTCCGTCCAGTTGTGTGTTCCCTTCGCTGTGCAAATATGTTCGACTTCTGGTTGATACTCAAACCACAACCAAGAATATCAAACATATCTCACAAAGAAGGGATGCTTAAATAGCCTCGTCCAAACTAGTGATCCTGGAAAATAAATAAGTTCATAAGGCACGACAACTAAATGCTCACCTTGATAGATCTGCGTGGTCTCAGTTTTTCCAGCTTTTTAGCAGCCGCATCAATGGAATTGGCCGCACCAAGTAACTCATTTTCTGCTATGACAGTTGGGTCGTCTGGATCTTCAAATTCATTTCCTGTGAAGAGATTTTACCAAGATCGTATTAGTCTGCGCCCCAGTAATTATCGGATTACTAATTCGGAAAGATTTATTTGAGCCCGAGGACCACTGACCAAAAGCGTAAATATGTAATGATACGGCCAAGAGTAAAAGGAGCTTAAGCAAAAGACACGAAAGGACCAAAAAATCAACATGCCGTGCAAGAGAATAAGCATAAAAAAGGGATATCAGTGCAGGGTCAAACACTTAACTTGTTACTATACTTAATATGTCCATTAGCAGAACAAAATTACGCATGCTTTTTCAACTACAAAGAATTAATCTAGCTATAAGTGCTAAAAAAACCTGTTATAATTGATTAATGTGTTTGAGCAACATAACTTCATGCTAATAGTTAAACGAATTGAGGTGAAAGTTATACAATCATCGTTGTTATTCTCAATACAACACAAAACAAACTCTCATTTTACACATGAAACGGTACGAAAATATGAAACACTCTCTGTTTTGCATATAATAGATAGGTATAAGTACATTAGTGTCAAAACTGTTATTTTTTTCTATTAATCTAACGGAATTTGAGTCAACTACAAAAATCATGAATGTTATTTAGTACGGAGGTAGTAGAATAACGAACCTTCATGGGTCGTGTGAGATCGGATTGCGTGACCAAGCAATGGGTTCGCTGATAACTGGTTGTGAACAACTTTTAATGTAAATTCCAGGTGAAAACAAACAATACAACATGTATTAATTAGCCAGTTGTACTCAAACAAAATTCTCAGAATTATTATCTTGTCGTTCACTACGTTCGTAACATGAGTAGTTCTAAGGTTAACATCTAACTAATTAATTTTCATTTTAGCTGCATTCAACAGCAAAACTGTTAAAACAAAAAAAAAAGAAAACATAACTTCTTTTTCATTATGAACACAAGTGGAAACAGATTCGTGAGGTTACGTGTGCCATGTACATATTCGGGTAGGGTAGGGAAAAACAAAAGTGAAAGCATCGTGAATTTTTTTTCTATCCCAGTCACATAAAAAAATCCACTGACATGAGCTCAGAGGAAATTCTCTGAGTGACCGCTTCAGTACCAGGTCTGCTGGAGATAAGCTTTTTGGCTTGACAAAAAGGGACTGTCACAGTCCACAACAGCGCATAATGACGCAATGACGCTTTATACTATGTACATAGTAGCAATCATATTTGGCATTTTTACAACGAATCTAACTACAATATATCAAAATTGAAACGTACCTTTCATTAACTGCCCCACTGCAACCAATTCAGTTACGGATTGAGCTATGTCCTTGGAACACTGTTTTAATTGTGGTTTCACGTCAGAGCCTGTGTGCAAAACGGCATGAAGCACGTATTGTAACAGCTCTCTGTAGTGAATAGCTACTTGACGACCCGCCCCCAAGGCCCTATCACGCAATTTCTCCTTCGACTGAGTATGCTGCTGGTTTGCATGATGTTAACAGGTCAGATATAGCTTTTCTTCCCATATTGGCTGCGACAATGACATCATCTTGTCTGCAACTGGTACCCGCCGCCACCGCCTTCGCTGTTGCTGAAGTAACTGGCTTTGTTGTCCTCACAAGTTCCTCGGGGGTGACATGTTTTCCTTTCGGTATTTCCGGTGAGTCAAAGGCCTGCGAATTTCAACCGGCAAAGCACATGAATAAACATAAACTTGGTGACATGGAGTATTCATGCATGAGAGTGTGTCGGCTCTTACTCGGATTTCTTGTGCGATAGCTTCAATCGTAGCTTCCAGGGCCCTTGTACCTCTCGTGTGCTCATCTTCTACAGATTTAACAGTTTTCAGCAAGGACGTTACGTTTGTCACCATTATCTATACAAGTGGAAAATAGTATTAATTTATATTACAAATCTTGTATAGATCATACTTTTAAAACTTGTAAAAACCAACAAACGAAAGATACTACGAAGGAGAGAAAGAGAACTAGCTAACAAATCAATTCATCTACCACATTAATAATTTAAACCGATTGCCTTGTACGTTTTTTTGTGACGAATTACAACATAATAAGTAGTTAAGATGATCGTGCATTGTGCTGTTACTGGTAAGTCGAATTAGTAAGCTTTCTTTGTGTAAAATTTTCTTGTCACATTGATGAAAGCGAAAGTAACATAAAAAGCCTTTCTCTACTTGTAAAAAAACAGCTCAATAAATTTCATTTTTCTCATCATTCAAAACTCTTCAAGTTGAGAGCATTAATTGTAACGCGTGCCACGGACTCCACAACATCTTTATAAACAACTGTACAAAAGTATTTACTGCTGCAGTCAAAAAAATATTTCAGTATTATTATTATGAGCTCTATCCAAAATAGATGTGCATCACATAGTATTAAAACTTGATGATAATTTATTAATCACGGTAAAGTTAACTATACACTTAGAAACTTGCGACTGAAAACTTTATCTTTTAAAAAAACATCCTTTTGTACTTTTTTGCATATTAAAAACATTATCGCTTTCACTGCAACCGAACAAAACACATAATTTTTTTGAAGATACTATTCTTACCTTTGTGAAAAGGCAACTCTACGCGGATCCCTTGAAATATGCTAATTTTTATGAATATGTTTGCAAGAATGTTCATAAAAAGGAAACTCGTACAAGGTGTTCAGTCGAATTTAGTTGTTTACTACACATCATTTTCTGTTCATTACTAGACCAAATTCAAATTTCAGCCGATAAGTTTTATTTTTTGCTGCCTACACAAAAGAAGATTACTTTCACAAACTTTCACAAATACCCGAAAGTAAAAGAAAAAAAAAACCTAATGAGTACTGCTTAGAGAAAATTCTCGATTGATATGTGTACAGAGAAAGCACTATCGAAAGAAAAGAGTCAGACATTCCTGTTTTCAAGCAAGTCTGAAAACCTTTAGGCAAAAAAATCTTTGTGTTACATGTAACTATTTTACAGTTTATGTATTTTTTAAGCATTTCAATTAATGTATGCATCAGTTGCCAGAGTCCGTAGCATCAAGAGAACAGAGCTGCTGAATTAACTCATCCTCATCTTGAGAAGTAACCCATTCATCTTCCTCAGTGTGTAAAGAGGCTTCAAGGACCTCATTAATAAACTCTAAACGGATGGCGGAGGAGGAAGCAGGGCGCGACTGTTTGTCTTCCTTCTGCTCTCCAAATCAGATATACCACACATTTCGAAAAGCAAATTCAATAAAAGATTCATTTTAATGAGGTTCAAGATTTTCTTTTCTTTTTTTGTCATCGATATGTCTTTCAATCTCGCTGTGTGGCTGAAGTATGACCTGATTACCTGGATGAGCGTGAGTAATCTGGTTCATGCTTCGATAATTTAACGTGCATTCCCTAACAGTGATAAGTTCTAACATTCTTTACTGTTATTTTGTTCGTCTGTGGAACGTCTGGGTGTACTGTACTACTATTCATGCAAGTTCATTAGGAGATTTTTTTATGCAGATTACGTCACGTTACGTTTTCTCTCAAACTTGGATTCGTAGGATCAGCAAATCCAGGAATTTATTTTTGTTTGGCAGGCATTTGTTAACGTTGCACGTACGGGCTAGGGGCAAAAGCATGATAAATTATGTTTCTATTATTCCTAGCCATTATTTAAATAAAAAATGGAGGTTCAAGTTTGTACTAGGGTTGAGTTGAAACTATAAAAATTAGAGGGATGCAATGAAGGGATGTTTTGTTAGAAAAGTCTGCAATTACCTTTGCAGATTCCTTAAGGGTCAGCATGGATGGGTCATTAGGTCCTTTGCCAGCAGCGGATTTTGTTGCGTGAATCAAGTCATACAATGCTCCAGCCACATCTCTAACAGCATTAATCAACATCACCTGTGATTCTGGATTGTTAGAGCCAAGACTTGCAGCTCCAAACTTGACCGCTTCAGCGAGCTGGACAATGGTGGCGACTGCGTTTTGAGCGGCGGAAGCCAACTGTTCCTGAGTTGAAGCAGCACCTGAGATATTTGACCATTTTATATTGATAAAATATTGAGCACGAAATCTTTGATCTTTTGCATATGCCATTTTTTTACCTGCAACAAGAGTTTTCGTGTCCTCAACCAGAGCTTTGGCAGTTTTCAAGATATTTTCCCTGTGGTCTGCGAACGTCTCATCTCCTTCAGCATGTAGCGTCCCAGCAGTCGCGAACATGATGGTTGTGTCGAGATCTCCAATGATTCCAGAAACTGTGGATGCAGCATTGATACAGGCCTGAGTTCCTCTGGAGCCAGCCTGGAGCGCAGCCAAAATGTCAGAAACTTTTTCTGCAACAAGACGATTGGCATCTGAAAGATCCCTCTGGGCAAAGGTATCTCCTTTCGCAAATTGGGCGTTTCCACCACATCTAACTAGGTCTATGCAGGCTCGGCCAAGTTCTTGAACTCCACATCGAATCCTGACTCCAACATCGGGAGATGCAGTAGTAGCAATAGCGCCCCTGGCATCATTAGCTAACTGACTGTAATGGTGGGAAACTTCTGAGGAAAGCTGAGAAAGTTGGGATACATCTAAAGTTGACTTTAGGACCATTTCCTGTGACAGTCTCGCGATTTCCTTCGCTGCTGCGACCATTCTGGACTGATAGTCAACGTAGCTCTCTGTAGCTCCTGGAGTTGTAGCATGAAGCTGGTCAAGTTTGACCATCGACGCTGCGATGGACTCAGAGATCGACGCGACCAAACTTCCAGCACCGGAGGATATTCTTTCTAAGGAAGACTTCAAGTCATCTAGGCCTTCTTGGAAGCACTGTGTGCTCAGATCCAGCTCTGGATGTAGCGTTGTTGCTTTAGGATTTCCACCACATTCTTTTGCCGCACAAATGAATTGAACGCAACTCTCCAAGACCGTCCGCGTTCTTTCCAGGAGATTTACTTGTTCTTTCGTTTCGACAATGTTGGAAGCTCCACCTATGATATTCGAGACTAACGTGTCCACAATCGATACCATTGATGTAACTTGGTGGCCCAGGTTTTCAGCTTCGGATTTCCCTGCTTGCCGAAGAGGCTCCAAGTGCTCTTCAGCATTTCTGAGAGCATTTTCCGCATTTTGTACAAACCCTTGCATTGTGTTATCTTTTCTCGGTTGCAAGTTCTGCGCAACCGCAGCCAGTGAAGCTTGATTCAGTTCACGAAGAGACTCGTTCAATTTATGGACTGCACTTTCACATTCCTTCTGGCCCGGAGCTTTTTCCCTGTTACCGAGAGTAAATGTTGTTATTTCTACCTTCTTACCTACTTATATCAAAACTTATGTCGTCTTATTTCAGTCCATTTCCTTACCTCAATGCAGTTACCAAACGTTTGATGGAGTCGGACACATGTTTGCTATGTTGAGCCAACTGCTGCCATGTTGGTGGATCTTTTGGATTGATGGCTAACGACTTCGCTGCCTGGAGCATATTGCAGGAACCTTCAATTACGTTTCTTCCAGAGGAAACAATTGGCTCTTGGGTTACTCTGCCCTTCACGCTTATCTTGGCAGGGACCGCAGAAAATTCAGGCTGAGATGCGTAATGCACTAGAGAATTGACAGCTCGCACGAGAACATCCGTTGCTCTTCTGCATGACTCTTTCTTTTCAGCCGAATGATCAGTGTCTGTTGCTGAAAATCAGTTTTATGGCCTTATTATTTGGAAGCGATAAAAGGTGTAGCAATGATTACAAGCCGTTAAATAACTCGACAGCTTACCTTTAATCTCTTTGACGAGAGATGCGGTCGCGTTTGCAACATCTTTGGCCATTTGTATAAACTGTCGTCTTGCAGTTGGGTCATTCGTCTTCTCAGACGCCACACGGCACACCGTGCATAACGTTGACGTGTGCTTTGCAATGGTTGTCGCAGATTGTAGCACTTGCGGATGGGAAACCTTTGGATTTGACAATGTTTGGCAAGCCTGTTTAATACTTTGCGTGGCTTGATTGATCGTGTGCATATCAACTAGGCCAGGGCGCCCTGCGACGGAAGTGGGATCAGCAGCGGCCAACAAGTACGCTGCTTGCGCAGAGCTTTCTACAAGTCCACAAATGGCATCAGCAGCAGACTGCACAGCCCCACCAAATTGGTCCAAACGACCCTCTTTTGCATAGTTTGCTATTCCCGTCATGCTATCACCTACGTAAAACCCATACCAAAAGCTCACCGTCACCATTTTGAATAGTTAACCAATTTACAATGGACAACACAGTTAAAATAGCATCTATACTGTATACGTATATACGGACACATCCAGTATTACTATAATCTTTACGCATTGACGGTAACAACACAAATGCCTATTAAATCGAATACTTTGCTAGTACTACCTATCAAATCAAAACTAATGGCAAAATAATTATAAATAAAAGGTTCTATAAAACAATATATTGGACATACCCAGCAGTTTAGACTTGTCCACAACGATTTGCTGACAGTCAAAATAGGATGAATTATTGATTGGCTCGCAAGGGTTATCTAGCAATGGCTTGAGAGACTGAATCCTCCGGACAGCATTGTCACATTCTTTCTGACCAGGAGCCGCTGACGAGCAAGCGTCAATAAGCTGGTTTAGCGTTTCGCTGACAGCTCTTGCTGCTGCATTTAACTGATTGCGCATTCCCGGTGCGTCTGGATTGGCAGAAACGGCTTTAGCTTGAACAAGAAGGTTGGAGGTGACTATTGACACGTTCTTCAGGGTAATAACAATCTCCTCTCGGACCTCTATCTCATCATGAAGACTAGCCAGTTGGGATCCAACATTGATAAGATCAGTGGTTTTACTCCCAAAGTATTTGGATTCGTTTCCGAGCTTGGCGGGGTTGGAAGCATTCGTTACGATTACCTTAGCTGAGTCGTTGACTTCGTTAGCCAGCGTTTGAAGCTCTCCTTGGAGTTGTCTGTAGAGAAAGTAAAGACACGTTAATTTTTTCCCTTTTCTTTTATACGTTCAGGAGCCCTTCAACATTTATTTAAAAATAATGGTTGTTTACTTAACTTTGAATAATGTCTTGACGAT
>VICI01002436.1:0-16710 GCA_019593645.1 Akabosia matsudoensis
AGAGATCGGGCGGAAGAGGTTGAGAGAGAGTTGACCGGAGGAAATTGAGAAAAAATTGAACGGAGGGAATTTACTTCATGATTGGCGAGAAAAGAGCAGTGTTGAATGGAAAACGCGTATCTCAATACAAAGTCTTGAAATAAGGCGTTTTTATAATAAACGAGTCTCATATTCACAGGAAATCCGACATTCAAAGTAAATCCTATATTTCAAGCAAATCGTAAATTTCAAGCAAATCCTGCATTCAAAGCGCGTCCTAAATATAAAGCGAAACCAACATATAAAGTGAAACCTATGTTTACAGCGAAGCCTCATACAGCGTGTCTCATATATAAAGCGTGTCTCATATATAAAGCGTGTCTCATATATACAGCGTGTCTCATATATAAAGCGTGTCTCATATATACAGCGTGTCCCATATATACAGCGTGTCTCATATATACAGCGTGTCTCATATATACAGCGTGTCTCATATATACAGCGTGTCGCATATATAAAGCGTGTCGCATATATAAAGCGTGTCGCATATATCCAGTGTGTCTCATATATACAGCGTGTCTCATATATACAGCGTGTCTCATATATACAGCGTGTCTCATACATACAGCGTGTCTCATATATACAGCGTGTCTCATATATACAGCGTGTCTCATATATACAGCGTGTCTCATAAATACAGCGTGTCTATCTGATAAACCGTATCTCAATATCGGTTCTATTCACCTACATCATGAAGAGGGCAGGGCAAGATGCGTTGGATAATGCCGCTGAGAAAAGAGCCAAACGAGCAGAATACATGCGGAGGTATCGTGCGAGTGCAACACCAGAACAACGAAGCGCGAATGCTGAACGTATGCGAAATAACCGTGCCAATGCAACAGAAGAACAAAGAATTGCAAATGCCGAACGTAGCCGAAATAATCGTGCAAATGCAACAGCAGATCAAAGAAGTGCAAATGCAGAACGTAGTCGAAATAACCGCGCAACTGCAACGGAAGAACAAAGAATTGCCACTATTGAATACATGCGCGCCTATCGCCAAAATACTGGACAAGAAATACAACGGCAATTAGGAAACAGAAGAAACCGAACTGAAGCCACTGCAAATCAACGTTCTCAACAATTAAGGGACCTTGCAGCACGCTGTTATTATGACGAGAATTTGGTTGAGATGCATTACTCAGGAAAAATGAATCAAGAGTGCTTTGAATGCCGTGCATTACATTTCGAAGCCGAAAAATCAAATTCAAAGAAAGTCGCTGATGAGAATGGGCAAGAACATGTAGTCAAGACTTACACAAAATGTTGTGAAAATGGACAAGTAAAGCTTCCGCTACCTAAGGAATATCCTGAAATGTTTAAGAAACTTATGAAAAAAGAAGACGTGTTGGGGAAAAACTTTATGGACAACATTAGATCAATTAACAGTTCAATTGCATTTGCGTCGATGGGAGCGAATGTGGCGCCGCCACCGGGATACGGACCGTATTGTTTTAGAATTCATGGGCAAATTTATCACAGAGCTGGAACCTTGCATCCTATTGATGGAGTTTTACCTCAATATGCGCAATTGTACATCTTGGACTCATCGGAAGCAAACGAACAAAGAGCATCCCATTCAGCGAATAGAGATATTGATAAAAACCTATTTGCGACAATTGATCTATTCATGAGAACGGAAAATCCATTCGCTAAGGCATACAGAATGCTGCATGAAGTGGAACAAACTTCAATAAGAGAAGCGGAGGCTAATGGAACTGGAGCGCAGCAAATTAAAATGGCTATTGTGGTAGATCGCTCAAAGGACCCACGGCGATATAATGTTCAAGTTTGTAACGAAGTCGCAGTTGTTTTTCAGACTAAAGATGGCTTACCCCCTGTTGAGAGAGACATAATTATACACTGTCGTGCAAATGCGGGTGATCCGAGCCGAGGAATGCAGCGTTTGAGTTTGCTTAACCCAAATCTTGAACCAATGACTTATCCCATATTTTTCCCTTTTGGAGACCAAGGGTGGGGCATTAATATCGAGCGGAATAGCAGAAATACGAGAAAAAGTGTGACACTAAAGGAATACCTTTGCTACATGTTGTCGTCAAGATCCGGTTACTTCAACCAACTGCTGAATGGAGGCAAACTTACTCAGGAATACTTTGTTAATGGATATACTAGAATGGAATCTGGACGTCTAGATTATATAAGAAACAATCAAGAAAGTTTTAGAGGGTCAACGCTAAATGGTTTAAGAGATTTTATATCTAACGACAATGAAGACGCGCAGCCGGGGCAATCCTTTGTGTTGCCTTCATCATTTCCAGGAGGCCCTAGATATATGCAACAAACCTATCAAGATGCTATGGCAATTGTCACTAAGTACGGAAAACCAGACTTATTCGTTACTATGACATCGAACCCCAAATGGCGTGAAATAACAGAAAACCTTGAACCTTGGCAATCATCCGAACATCGACCAGATTTAGTTGCACAGGTGTTTGAGTTAAAGCTGACTCAATTGATGAACGACATTTGCAAACCACAAGGGGGCATTTTTGGAACTGTTGCTGCTTATGTTTGGGTAATTGAATTTCAGAAGAGAGGATTGCCACATGCACATATCCTACTTATATTGGACAGAGATTCAAAGCCAGATACAGGCGAAAAGATCGACCAGATGGTCAGAGCAGAAATACCGGACAAAAATACTTCCCCCAGATTATTTGAAGTCGTGACCTCCAACATGGTACATCGGCCATGTGGCAGTTACTCAAAATCCGTGAAAAGTTTTCCGTGCATAAAAGGAGACACTTGCCAGAAAAAGTTCCCGAAAGATTTTCAAGAGAAAACTTCCTTGGGAGAAGACGGATATGCTAAGTACATGAGACGACGTACTGATAAGATAAAAATCGGTGAAAATGAAATTGATAACAGTTGGATTGTTCCTTATAACCCGTACTTACTCCTAAAATATTCATGCCATATTAACGTGGAGGTCTGTGCCTCAATTAAGAGTGTGACGTACTTATATAAGTATATTTTTAAAGGACATGACTGTGCTAGCATTCAAATTGAAGACAGGAAAAACGAAATTCAAACATACGTTGATACTCGGCATGTTAGCGCACCAGAATCCGCTCATAGAATATTCGGGTTTAATATGCATGCACAGTCTCACTCAATAGATCGTCTACCACTACATCTTCCGAATGAGCAATTTGTCATATTCAGAGAACCGTCTGTAGATGCGCAAGCAGAGGAAGTCCAAAGTCATGTAGAAAGTGTAATAGAAAGAGCCGAAGCGCAGCACACAATGTTAACAGCATATTTTGAACTCAATAAAATTAGTGAAGCAGCAAGGAAATTATACTATTGGGAGATACCAACCCAATTCACATGGATACAAAAAAAACGGCATTGGAAAGTCCGTGAGAGATATTTCAATAAGATCGGCCGTATGTACGCCTTAACTCCAAAAGCGGGAGACGTGTTTTATTTAAGACTCTTATTACTACACGTAAAAGGAGCAACGAGTTTTGACTTCCTTCTGACAGTAAATAGCCAAATCCATTCAACTTTCAAAGAGGCAGCAAAAGCACGGGGATTATTGCTGGATGATGATGTATGGAAAGCAACCATTGAGGATGCCATTGCATGCAGCATGCCAGCCCAGTTAAGAAACATTTTTGCGTACATTTGTCTATTCTGTGATCCAAGTAGCCCTCTTGATTTGTGGAATGAGTATCTTGAATTCTTCAAGGAGGATTACTGTAATAAAATCCATAATAATAGCGATGATTGCGAATTCTGCCATGATTATGCTCTATGTGATTTACGAAATGTTTTTTTGGGACATGGCTCTTCATTGGAAAGTTTTGGTCTCCCTGTTCCACAAACAAATCTTCCTGACCTTACAAATTGTGTTGACATGGGGCATGAGCAGCATATAGCAGAAACAATGATAGAAACGCTGAATGTGGATCAAAGAAACGCTTTTGATGCTATAATTTCTGCTTCTCGCGAGGAGAGACCGCAGAACAGATGCTTCTTTGTAGACGGACCTGGAGGAAGCGGGAAAACATATTTATACACAACATTAATACACTATTTCAGAGGTTTAGGTTGCAGTGTTTATGCCACAGCAACTACAGGTATTGCTGCAAATCTACTTTTAGATGGAAAAACTATGCATTCACTATTTAAGTTACAAATAAAAAACCATGAAGGCACGAAATCCAACCTTACGGAAAATACTGAGCGATGGAAGGAAATAAAATCGGCATCACTCATCATACTGGACGAATGTACAATGGCATCGTGTCATCATGTAAATGCAATTGATAAGCTCCTTAGAAGCATTATGAAACCGTGTGGTGGAGAGTCTTTTCCGTTTGGTGGAAAGTTATTATTGTTTGGCGGTGACTTTCGTCAGTGTCTTTCAATTATTCCTCATGCCACACGAGCAGCCATAGTTCAAGAAAGTTTGAAGTCATCTGATAGCTGGAAGAATTTTCAGCGACTGAGTTTGCACAGTAACATGAGATGCGCAGATGCAGAATATAGTACGTGGCTTCTTAAACTTGGAAGTGGACTTCTGGAGAACGAATTTGAGCAGGAAACAGGAGAGGACGTGGTCGAGATACCTGATAAAATGTTGTCAAACGACATCGTTACTGATATTTTTGGTGAATATATTTCGCTTGAAAATGTTCGCAGTATGTCCAGAAAAGCCATTCTTTGTCCTAAGAACTCTGACGTTGACAAAATCAATGATGATATTGTAAAACTCATCAATATTGAGAGCAAAATTTATTTAAGTACCGATAAAATTGTGGACGATGATAAAAGTTGCGACTTTACGACAGAATTTTTGAATAGTTTGAATTTATCCGGTATGCCACCTCACAAATTAACTTTAAAGGTAGGCTGTGTTATCATGCTTTTGAGAAACTTGAATACAAAAGAAGGATTGTGCAATGGGACAAGATTCGTAGTAATATCATTGCGTACAAATTTGATTCAAGCGGAGGTACTTAGTGGATCTGCGGTCGGAAATAGAATAATGATTCCGAGAATTGATCTAAGCAGTGATGAATTAGGATTCACAGTCAAGAGAAGACAATTTCCTGTAAAAGTTGCATTTGCAATGACAATAAATAAATCACAAGGCCAGACTTTGGATAAAGTTGGATTGTTCCTTAGAGAACCTGTGTTTGCTCATGGACAATTATACGTCGCGTTATCACGTGTGAAAAGCTCTGAAGATGTTAAAGTACAGGTGTTGGGTACATCAGAGCAGGGTAAAATAGTAAAAGAATCGGACAGAGTTTTTACCCGGAACGTGGTGTACCGAGAGGTTTTAGGAACAAACTGAGCCCTTTGCCTCTGAAGCCTGCGGTGGCTTTTGTAAATGTACCGTCCGTGTCCTTAATTAAGGACCAGTGGGGCAACACACAGAGGAAGGTCCCCGCTCCTTTGCCCTGGGTAATTCCTTTTAGAATTAGCTGATGCCTCTGTTTTGCGATGAAGATGAAGAATACATCGTTTCAATGTTTTGTAATAAGGATGCATTGCGGACTAAAGGATTACAAATACGCAATCAGCAGTCACGTTTGCTATCTAGGAAAAAATGTCACGCTTCTAAAATGTCTATGAACGATTGTCTGTTTTCACCATCGATTCCCGGTCCGGAGCCAAGCCGTTTTGCTATCTTTTGTTAACGGTTAATGCTTTTTGTTAACGGTTAAAGCTTTTTGTTAACGGTTAAAGCTTTTTGTTAACGGTTAATGCTTTTTGTTAACGGTAACGTGCGAGGTCCGTGGCATGACTGGTTATTATTACTTTTCTTGACTGGGTATTACCGTAGTTCTAACTCGACCAAAATGTTCATCTTTCGAAATGGATTAACAGGATGATCTTACGGATGGTTAACAGGTGCTTCGATGCTTTGTTTTGAGGAGGAGAGTGGAAGAAAAAATAAGACGATCAATGCCGAAACGGTGGATCAATGTATACCATAGAATAAATATCATTGATGCGTACGATACGATAACATAAATAATATTTTTTATTAGATATATTTCAATGTCTGCATCATCACATGTAAGTTTACAAACGTGTTTCCAAATTTACGTAATGTATGTCCTTTCAAAATATCTTGCGAAAGTACGCTCATGGGGTAAAATAGCGTACTGGGACTTTTCCGAATGGAATAAGGGGTTGTGTAGACTTAAGTTTTTATTCGAACTATGTCTTAAACGGGATCGATGTGTTGAAAACACTTTGCTGCAACCTGGAACAGTGCATTGAAAGAATTTCGGAATGTGAACAGTTTTAACATGACGCGTTAGGCAGCCCTTGCTAGAAAAGGTTTTCAAGCATCTCCAGCAGTTTACTCGACATTTGTCTGAAAGAAAATGAAAAAAGATGCACTGAATTGAAATTGAAAACTAAATTGAATTATTTATCATGGGTCCAGAACTTCAAAGTTTTCACTGTCCTCTGGATGGAACAGATAAAACCATATTGTTATCATTTGGAACGTACCTTTACCATATAATCGAATGTTTTCCATCTTCTGTTCTTTCAAACTTAAATCGATTGGTTGCGGAAAGTCTATGAAACACTCGCTTTGTTCAACACAAAAAGGGGGTTTCTTTACTTTTGCTTCCTGTAATAGACAGCGGAGATAGTTAGTACCAAAGCCACTAAGCTTTACTTTGGCTTGACATGATTTGCTTCCCTTGGTCCCCAACTCCCGTATTGTTGCGGGCTTGATACTGACGTGATGAAACGATACGAACATTTTGTATGACGGCAAGCGTTCCATCTTTAAATATTCAAGAGATTTTCTATAACGATGATTTCTGAATAGATTGGAAACTTTGAAAGGAGTCTTTATATAAAGAAGTCTGCTGTCCAGAGAATACGCGTTTCTCATCAATTAATATGTCTTTTGGAATAAATAAACTAAATTTGGCAAATTGCCACTTTTCATTCTTAAAACCTACAGTTACATGCATTTTATTTCCTAAAGCTATTTCTGTTGGAGCTGCAACTGGCACGTGCATAGTTACTGCCGTAAAATTTGTAGCTTTAGCCTTGCACAAATGTATGTGACTGCGAGCAGAGAAGGCTAAAACCGCGGTTTTTAATGAAAAAAGACCAAATATGTAACTGGTTTTCCGGCTGATAACGACAAAAAATAATTAAAATGGGCGCAAACCGTTTTTTCTGTATTGACGGATAATGCCGTCGAAGTCGTACAGTTCATAATTTCAAAGAAAATTCAAAGCAAGCTAAATGTGGCTTTAACTATTAGCAATTTAGTTGAGAATAATATTTTACGCAAAAGGTAGACGTACGGAACCGTTTTCAGTGAAATATTTAAATACTTTTTTTTACTATTGGAAACCAATTTGACCGTCTGAACCGTTTTCCACCATTTATAGCCAGACCGCAGTTTTGACCGCTGCCATATCTGATTACGAGTGGCCGCTTAGCTTTTCCCATCCATATCAAATATAAGCCTGAGGGCAATATGGAGCCCGTCCTTATTAGGAAAAACTACGATTGTCGATCAAAGCCTGACAACACTGTAACGTGACTTCCTAAAAATTGTTTCCTTGGCCTCAAAATTAGAAATAATATGTAATCCGAAAATTGAATTAAGTGACCAAAAATACTGCATTATGCATAACTGACATTGAGATGTTAGCTTTTTGAAGGATGGGGCAATACCACTATAACATTATTCAATCGTAATCGTATTATAAAATAGTGCAATGGTTGTTTTCGGACTTAGTATAATTTTATGTTAAGTTATCTGTAGGGATGTGAAAATAAACACAAATTGATACAAAATTCGAGCTGAAGCCTTGGAGTAGAGGTTTTAGGGATGATAAATGAATTCATAAGTAATCCTCGCGATTCTTTAGAGAATTTGTTCAAAGTTTGACCATACATATTAATATTATGAGAACTTTTCTGGACTTTGACTCCATTCAAAAACCAGTTATTATTAGGAAGCTGAGCTATGTTCAGCAAGTAATGACATCGATGCGTTTGTCTGTCTGTCCGTGCTCTACAGGCCACATACTTTGACCGATTTGGACCAAACTTGAGACTGGCCCGAACCCTATTGATTATCATCCCAATAGCTCAACCCGGTCGGTCAAGGTCAGTGGTCCGCTAGGCTCAGAGGGGCAAAATTTTAGATTTGAACCAAACTTGGTACACTGCTACCTGAGGTCATTTGGAACAACGCCATTGATTTTCAGTCCAATCGGTCAACCCTAGCGGTCCGCGGGAAGGGGTCCACTAGGATCAGATAGGATAAATTTTAGAATTTGGCCGATTTGCACCCAACTTAGTACAGTAATACCTTGGCTCACTTGAAACAACCCTACTGATTTTCAGTCCAATCGGTCAACCCTAGGGGTCCGGAAAGGGGTCCACTAGGATCAGATAGGACAAATTTTAGATTTGGCCGACTTGCACCCAACCTGGTACAGTAATACCTAGGGTCATTTGCAACAACTCTATCGATTTTAAGTTCAATGGGTCAGAGATGGGTCCACTACGTTAAGATGGGTCAAATTTCAGGTTTTGGCCGATGCCGACTACACTTGGTACAGTGATATCTTAGGTCACTTGCAACAACCATATCGATTTTCAGTCCAATTGGTTAGTCTCAGGGGCTAGAGATTGTGATCATCATTGAAATCATTCTAACTAAGCTAGGTACTTTCTCATTAGGTACACTTTTCATTAGGTACAGACCCTGGCATCCTTACTTTGGTCGGTTCCTTCTTGGACAATGGTTTTTCCCATACATTTAGAAATGGGAGGAGGGGAATTTTTTTCTTATGCAAAAATACATGGGAAAAACCATTGTCCGAGAAGGAACCCACCAAGGTTAGAATGCACATTACTGTATTTAGCTAAGCTTTTTTTGCTTAACTTTGTAGCTAAGCTATTTTCCTTAGCTCTTTAGCGAAGCTATTTCTTTTGCTTTCAGTTTCGTCCAGCGCTGCCGAACTCACTGTTTTGACTACTCAAAGACCATAAAGCGCACAGCTGAAAGGGTATGTTGGGATGAGGCGCGAAGCAATTCAAACGAGATAAACATTTCTTTGCAGAGGTGTACACACATCCGTATGCCAGATACCTAACTAATTCCTGCGGCAACCGGAACTTAATTGCTGTTTGATTCCAAGTACCAGGATTTGTGGATGCCACGAAGCTGATCGGATGGTTGATGGCCGAAATCCCTGGGACTAAATTTAGTATCTGGCACCCTGATGTGTGTACACCTCTGCAAGGTATTTTTTTGTCTACGTCTGCAAACAAATGTTTATCTCGTTTGAATTGCTTCGCGCCTCATCCCAACATACCCTTTCAGCTGTGCGCTTTATGGTCTTCGAGTAGTCAAAACAGTGAGTTCGGCAGCGCTGGTTTCGTCATTATAGCTGTGGCTTAACAGCTTTTATTTTCATGAAAAATCTTATGTCACTTCAAATCGAACGTTCGAAATACTATTAACGAATCTATGAGTTATGTTCAGAAAGTAATGACATCGATGAGTATGTCTATCTCTCCGTGTTCTACAGTTCACATACTTTGACCAATTTGGACTATACTTCGCAGAGTGATACTTGGGGCCCCTGGGACGAGCCCTATTCATTTTCATCCCAATCGGTCAACCCTAGGGGTCGCGGTCATTGGTCTCCTAGAGCCTGAGGGGTCCAATTCCAGATTTTGACCGATTTGCACCAAACTTGTTACAGTGATACCTTATGTAACTTGCATCAACCGTAGCGATTTTTAGCCCAATCGGTCAATCCCAGGGGTCAGAGATGGGGATCCAGAAGGGTCGGATGGGTCAAATTTTTAATTGTAGCCGATTTTCCCCACACTTTGTATAGTGGTACCTTGACTTTTATACTCTTTTACAAAGTCACATTAAAACTTTTTACAATCCGATATTGTTCTGAATCCAGTTCGTTTTGAGTGTACGCCAAGCTATGATGCTACTTCTGGTTTTTCTACCTAGCAAGGACGAGTTCCATGAAGAAAACAAGGGACCGCTTTTGAGGATCAAAGGACTCTGATCAATGTTTCTCTTCGTTTCGTGATAAATGTGACAGGAGAAGGGAAAATTTTCGACTTATTATAACTGGGATTGAACTTTGTAGCAGTTTGCGGACTTATCGGACTGGTTAAATTATTAATAACATTCAATATGAAATAGCAGTTACTTGACAAAGTTGAAGGTTTACATATGGTGAAGTTGTAGGATACTCTTTCAGCTAAATTGTCTAATAACGTAGTTGCTGCTGTTGTGTACACGTGACAAAAAGATGCAAGTCATGAGCACTCTGAAGTTTTCCTCTGACAAGTCACCCGAACGCCGTCCGAAAATTCGGCGACTTACGTATCGTTGCGCTTGTAGACAGTTTATACACTTGCTCGACAAAAACTCCCATAAATTGCATCGATCTACGGAACTAACCTATCGACTTACATCAATATTTGTTGAGAGCTTTTAAATATTTTAGTATTCTATTTTCTCCTCAAACCGACGCAAGGAAACCTAAAATTTAGATATATTATTTCAACCAAATTTACATCAACCATTTGAGTGCTCGTTTGACTGCCTTTTAGCTGTCCACAGTCTACAGTTCGTAAAATGTCCTCACTAGATTTGTTCGTGGTAGACGCGTTTAATTTGTATAACCGTCTTTGCAAAGTTCACTGGAAGATTTCAAAGTGTATCATCGGGTGGAATATGGAGTTTCAAAAGCTAGACGTACACCACGAGGTGGCATTGCCGCGATCGTTATTTGGGAGCAGTTGCCAATTGTGGTGTTTTAATGCCTTCATTGTCGCCGGATTGATCGGTTTCGGATCTTGTTTAGATGTCCTGGTTCACTACGAAGATCCAACGGTGACTCTCGTTTTCTTCATACTAACTGCAGGATTTGCTGCATTGTCAGTCCTCTTCTGGGGTTCTGCTTATGTGATAGTAGGCAACACCAATGATTTCATCAACGGATGCACAAATATGCAAATACTTCACAAGAATTTGCGTAAGACTTTAACTTTAACAAACAGAACCATGACAGTCATTCCTTCACTAATATTTATAATTAATTTACACAGAATTGAATCGCGGGAATGGATTTATTACTAACCGACACCAGTTTAATTGGAAGCATATAAGTCATTTCCTGCAAGCATTTGTTGTAACGATGTTTGCCTGTCCGATCGCACTTATTCCTGGCGTTTTTTTCTGTAACTTGGACCCATTTTCATATACTTTTGCCAAGATCTTTACAAATAATTCCATTGTTATGCTGCTACATGATAACCTGCGCTTGGGTCTTTCAATAGTTGAGCTTGTCGCGCGACTACTTTGCTGTTTCATATGTTCAGTTGAAACAACTCGTTTCTTTGCCTTGTACTTTTCGATTTGCACACATGTAGTCGAAACTACGTTCAAAATTGTGTCACTGTCAGCTTGTGTTGTTAGCACAAGTGATACTTTTATTGCATACCACTCCCGATTAACAGTTGCTTTCAGCATCTATAGGAATACTATAACACAGCTCGCCGCGATACTGATAGGCGATGGTTTCGTCATATTTGTTGTTTGTAACTTGGCAACTTTTCGGGGGTTTCACCAATTACCAATTTACATATACTGATTAATGCCAACTGTTGCTCTTGCTTGTATGTGTTTTGTGCATGCATTTACCAGTATAGCCTCTGAGATATACCTCCTTAGTCTGCAGAGCATTGAAAAAACGAAACTGATGATGGCAGTTTCACCTGATCCACAAATTTCTTCACTTCGGAGAAGAATTAACGAGAAGAAATTGAAATGCTTACGACCCATATTTATCAGCGTTGGTGGTTTTTATCCGTTAATTCGTGGTTGTGAGCTGCAGTACTTTTTCGGCGTTTTCCAGCGTACAGTTGACGCTCTCTTATTAACAGCATAATTCGTTGAGCTACTTGACAATGTGGAAAATGAGAATAAACTGTGGAGTTAACTCTATAGAATTTTCATGTGGTGCCACATACATAGGATAGACAGGTCGCGAACTTCAAACAAGATTTGAAGAACAACCAGCGCTTCTGTAAAAAAAATTTGGTACCCACATCAGCGATTGCAGACCATCTTTTTAAACATTGTGACCATACGTCACAACGCCTCGTAGATTGGAAAGGAGCCAAAATTATAGCACTAGAGGGAAGACGACCCATTCGAGAAACCAAGGCAGCTCTGGCCACCCAAACTGCAATTACAAAAAACATCCCTTTAACTAATCCCTGTAGTGAAGAAGAACGTGGCCAAAGTAACACAAATGTGTTTTGCAACAAAATGTTACTCAGATTATTTGAATTTAAAATTTTTTCATTGTATATTCGCTTTGCTTTCCCCTTTATGTTTCATCCTTGATTAGGTTTCGTGTGTTCAGATTCAAACGTCGGAATTTGAAATAAAAGCTGTTAAGCCACAGAGCTATAATGACGAAACTGAAAGCAAAAGAAAACTCTTAGCTAAAATGCTAAGGGAAAGGCTTAGCAGAAAAGCGTAGCTAAAAAGCCAGAAGATACCTCTATATGAGGCATTAACAATTCCAAAATTTTATTTCCCCAAGTCCTGTTTGTGTCCAATTTCCCTTGGGGTCCCACAGGAGTTCAAACGTCGGAATATTCCGGACTCTGTGTCTCCTAAACGGTTTATTCGATGAAGGTGAAACTTAGTATACACATTAGGGACTACCAAAGGATAAGCCTCCAGTACGTTCTGAGCCTTAAAGATATAAGCCCTTCACAGGTTCCTGCAGGTGCCTGAAATCTTGAACTTATCTTCAGTCTTGAACTTAAAGAAAATCTACGTAAGCCAAAGCCAAGGCGGGCTTATATCAGTCGTATCCTCAGGGAAATATAGACGAAACTTCGAATTATAATAAAAGATGATGCTAGGTGCGGCATGTGATATCTACGCTACAATCGCGCACAGAGAAGCATAGTTTAAGAACGCATGGATATGTGAAGCGCATTAGATGAAAACAAAAAAGTTTCTAAAAGTTATTGATAAAATTAATTTTAACTGAAAGTGTAGTGGGAAAAATAGTTTTTTATCTTCGGAACTAAAAATTTAGCCGCCATTAGTACAACGTTTTAAGACGAAGTGCCAGCCATTGTCGCTTTAGTTGACACCGGTGTTTTGGCGGCCACGCTGGTAGCCGTCGGCTTGGATTTAACGTTTTGAATTGTCTTCGCATTTGATGGTTTTGTGCTTACGGGTTCATCCGCTGCCGTCTCATCTTGAATTTCAGCCTGGGATTCTCGAGTTTCCTTCACCCCCTCTTCCTCTTTTTCTTCTTGTGCTTTATCTTTCTGCTGTTGACGCTTTGCTTTTGCCTGTGCCCACTTCATCAAAATAAATTTCACGGTTAGCAATACAATCACGATTAGTACCATTCCGCCAATTATGCAGCAAACAACAATTAAGGCAATCCTGCGTTGTTTCGCACCTTCATCCTCCGGAGGATCACGCGACGGACAAGTCAGCACCACCTTCCCTGCGTTGGGCTCCTCACACTTGCATGTTTTACTTTTCCCCTCGCAAACCATGTAGCACTCTCGCCGCTCGATAGAATTGGCAGGAAACGAGTTACAGTCCACCTTCGGGTTGTCCCCATAAATTTTGTTCTTGTTGCAAAAGTGATGGCATTTGGGAATGTCGTAAATTTTAATTGGGCAGTTGATTTCGTGTTTCCCGCCAGGATAGCGCCCGCATTTGCAGTAGTCGCGTTTGTCCTTTCTGCAGATCCGATTGCACTTATCGACATCCAAGGGGTTCGGGAAAAGCTCGCATTTGGCGGGGCGATTGATGTCCATTTCGGTGCAGAAGCGGCTGCAGGCGTTGGCGTCTGTGTAAAACTCCCAACACGGGAGCACGAAGTTTCCATCTGCGGTTTTGGAACATTTGCAGACACTGTCTTGGTCGTTCACACACAATTTTTGGCAGTTGTCGCCGCCTTTACACACGAGATGAGTGAACCAACCTCCGGCCGAGCAGTGGCTGAAGCAGTCCTCCACCGTTGTTTTACCTTGACCATGCACATGACTGGTGATTAGCAACAAAAATGATAAATTCGCAATGTAAAGTGACATCATGAAAATCAGCGACGGTCAGCGTAGGGATTATATTGTCCAAGGTAAAGAAGATTTGAATTTAAATAAATAAATAAAACCTTGATGTATATTTGCATGGAAATTTCGGAGTTGTTACGATGCCTACCAGACAAAGAGTATCGAATGCAGCTACCATGTTTTAAAATTCTTTATATGGTTATAGTCCCTATAGGTCCACGAACAATCTTTTAGAGAAGATTTCCACAAAAGTCGAAGGACATGTACGGCAGTGGTCTTACGGTTGTTCAGAACTCCACTCCACGATTACATTTTTAAGTGACACAGTTCCAGTTGCAGTACTACAACTCACGTAACACGACCAGTGAATTCCCACATTTCGGCGTACCTCCAAAAGAGCGACCAGAATTGAGAGTAAGCACGATACTAACGCAATATACATCACTGCTAATATCCTTTCATCTCGAATCGAAATAGACGAAACCTTGTGTTGTTCTTGCGTATGCTTCTCAATATCAATTAGCTGAAAATATTCCCGTTTTTTCCACCAAAACATCCGTAAACCACTATCATACATTATTCGGTTGAAGAGCACACTCGTTACCCTTCTCGCACTTGCAGTGATTGCGATAATGCTCACTTGTTTCCTGTACATTTTTCTCACAAATCGGCATACTGATTCGTACTCCACATACGACTTCAATGCAGCTAATGACGCCAAAGAGTACTGCGAAAATATCTTAAACGTACTTTTTGTTTGGTCGATGGCCATACTTTTAGTTATATTTCCATTGAAGCCTTCGATGACCGCTTCATTGTCTATCCCATGTAAATCGACATCCGACTCGAAGGTAAATCCATTTTCCAAAAGCTCTTTTACCGTTCCAAAAGTATATGGCAACGGTGGTGCAATAATTTTCTCTGTAATAGAGCTCAAGAACAAAAACTCTGTGAAGAAGAATGCGAATAGTAATGTTATACGCCAATCTTTCCCTCGCCTCACGGATCTTTGAAGAAATATCTGTACAATTTCAAAAATACTCCGTGTGAGCCCGATCCTTTTCTGATACTGAAGGCAACAGCATATGACGCATGAAGACAAAGCAACTAAAATCCACGTTTCACAGTCAAAGGGATTGAATAGTATTTCAAATATGTTGTCAACATAAACCCTTGCAGAGCTCGTACAGTATCTAAGCGTAAATTTGGAAACGTCCCAAATGAAAACTTGGTGCAATTCTTCAAGGTAGTCGCTTAGAAATTTGTCGTTGAGAAATCCATTGTATGTCCACATTTCTATTTGAAATATGGATCGAAGTTCATCGGATAATTCAAGTACCCCACCAACCTTCACTGTCATGTTCAATTCATCCGCAAGTACACGCATAGTTAATATTCTGTATTCCAAACAGGGATGATCGGATTTAGCTGGCATGATTCGGTAGCTGTAGCTCACGGGAGGGCAGTAATCTTCTGTGTCCCACCCAGCTTTAGGAACTTCATACAATACTGTTTCAAGTATAGACGCAGATGGAAAGTCGTTTGGGTACTGTTCATAGTAGGCTTCTATATAACTCAAAAACAATTCCTCCGAAATCCCATTGAAATATGAATTCTTCATAAAAAGTTGGATTTGGCCACGGCACATAAAGCATGGCAGGAATACGTCTGTAAAGTATTGTCTTTGATCAAGTGATACAATAGAAACAATCCATATCGGGTATGAAATCTCTCGCATCAGGTCAATGCTATAAAACCACGATAAAACCTGTGGCCGGTAATTAGATACTGCCAAAATGAGTAGATTTTCTGTGTACAATGTCACTTTACGGTATGATGTTATGTAAAACATCCATGATCCCCACAGCCATGTTATAGGAGAAGTGAGTTTCGCATACTGAGAAGTTCCTAGAAATATTGTCACATCAGACAACACAAAGGTCGCTGTTGCCCGGCCGTCCTCATAGCTTCCAGCCCAACGAACTCTTTGAACGGTAAATCTGGTGTTCCTTACTGTACCATTCCAAGCCAAAGTTGAGTTGTCGATTTCATTCAGCGCAAACGTTGATTGTTTTAGTACCCAGGTAACGGTTCCACCGAGATATAAAGAATCACGAGGAAGTTCAGGAACAGCAGCCATTCCTCTAGGATGCTCTTCATGAAGCTGAACTTCGTCCTGTGCTCGTTCAACTATTATAATGCTAATGTGATGGTATCGTTTCCAGTTTATGTTTTCAAGTATGTTTCCAAAACAAATGTGTATAAAGAAAATGAAAACAAGCTTTACTTTCAAATGAAAATTCATATTTTAGAATATGTTTCTCACGACACCGCTAGGAATGTTGAAAATTAGGTCTAACAACCCAGGTGCTTTTGTACTTTTAAACTGTTATACTTATGAAGCTATCCTGTATCTTATAAAATAGCAAAAATACGAAAGAAGTACTCAAAAATAACTTATGTAATCAGGTATGTTAAGTAACTGGCCTCATGTACCCTATAAAATGCCCAAATAATAAGGTACCACGTAGGTAGAACCTTAAG
>VICI01002437.1:0-16710 GCA_019593645.1 Akabosia matsudoensis
ATGGACTCCATTATCAGCTCTTTAGCTTCCTGCTGTTTTTTTTTCCTTCTGATGGAAGTGAATAATGCAGTAAATTACGTCTTGTTACAAAAAGTAATGAAAAAAGTGTGTTCAAAAGAAAAAACACATGTTAACGTTGATGGCTACATTAAAAATCTAGTGTAAGGTGTTTAGTACAATACATCAATAAAAAATATCCATCTTAAAAGATTTTCTGATGACTTTAAAATTGACTACTGAATCGCTACCGTGCTTTTACACTTGTTCAGTAGGTATACCTAACAGCCAGCGAGTACACCTTTTTTATAATCTCCCTCGTCAACTCAATTAAAGAGCAATTTATCAAGATGATTTCATTAACTGCACATGATTGAACTCTAATTGTTCAGATTTCGCCCTTCTATAACTGTTTAATTCAAAAAAATTGCACGACGAAATTATGAAGGATAAATTAATGATCATGAAGCAAGGTAAAATGTCAAACATTTCGCTTGCATTGTGTATCTACACGAATAAAACCTTTAGCATGTTAAAACACGCAATTAGGGTTATTTTGTTCCTATTGTACTTACTTTGAACGGCCTACCGCACCGATTCTAGAATGGGATCACGATAAAAAAGATGAAACGAGTTATAAAAGATTTAAAAATGCAGTCATTTTACGAGAATGATTCCCTTGCTCCTTGATATGGGTCAGAACAGAAGAATTGAAGATAGAAATTCCACGCGTACCCTAAATTCATTGAGTCGGCTCTTTAGTAAAGGGTAGAAACAGATCTTTTTCTACCCTTTGGAATTCAAAACAGATCAGATTATACCTTGTTAAGCGATGTGTTTTATTAATATAATTATTCATTCAGAACTCAGGTGTATTACAGAAATGGAGAAAAAAGATCGCATGAGTTCTGGCGTAATTTGTTATCTACCTCACATTACGATATACTCTGTTTTTTGAATGAAAAATATTTCATGTCCATTCACATTGATTTTTTATATTCGAAAACGGAGCGGAACCCTTTAATTATTGTCTATTAGGGCAATTAGCAGAAGATAATTCTGGAGTAAAAAAGGTTAGAATGAAAATAATAAAAATGATTCCATCCAGACAGGCATTTTCATTACATGGTCGGTTGCACCTTTTCAAGTGAGTCTTGTCGGGTCTGTTTGTACTTTTTGATGTTTGTAAAAAACTCACAAGTTGATGCATGTCAATACTTATAAAACACGACAGAGAAAAGGACCGAGGACAATTTTTGATGGAAGCGGCAGTTGTAGCCGAGCTAAATTTTTGGTTCTCAACAAATTAATTAACTTGCTTGTCTAGTCTCTGCAACACCTCCGGCATGTCCATGCAGTACTACTACGTTTATGCTTGGCGTTGTATGTATCGAGCCCTTGAAAACCCTATAGGGAATAACACACAGCAAATACATATATGCAGTTCAACAATCAGGGTAATGATCAATACACGGTTTCTGACAGAATGCACACTACACTTCTATTGTGCACAGTTTGATGGCGAACAAAGATAAAGTACAAATCAAATGGTAATTTTTAATTTTGAACAAAACGTTTGTTTGCCTAGAGCCAAATTAAACCTGCTAATTTCCATTTTACATTGCGCTAAAATACGTTGAGCTCTCAGTTGATTTTAGAATACGAAAAGTGTGATAATGGGAAAATCATTGAAAAATACAAAAGGAGTAGATTAAGCCACGAGGGAAGAATAGCAACCAGCGAACCATGTAAAATGACAATAAAATCGGGCTAACAATGGCAGCAGCCAATAAAGGAAGGACTATCCGTGTTGAGATGAAAATCAAAGGAGGTGAGCTCATCAAGTCCTAAATATAGACGGGTTTTTATCGTTTTCAGGAGGCGTGATCCTTATAAGGATTTTTAAGAGGACTCTTGTAATGCTAATGAGGTGCTAAAGGGCAATTAAAAAACAGTTAATTCGAAATTAGCATGAATCTAATTAAACAGTTTTTAAATTAGTAGCATCAGTAGGAATAGGTTGGAGGAGCGTTTGAAACCTAAAGAATTATTGATTTCAATGCACGTTGCTTTAAACTTGGCTTGGTTTTCTCCTTTTGAAGATGCAGCCGCTCCATGAAACTAACAGCCAATATTACTTGGTTTTTGACGAGTCGCCGGATTACTCTGATGAAAAGCTCAACTGAAATTAGTTGACGTATTTTTTCGGCAGAGATTCTTTCTCAAGCCCTTACTGAAAACTCGGCGACAAAAGGTGTTTCTGTTTTTCTTGTTATGATGAAAGGAAATTAGCCTGGATACGATGTCGAGGAACAACGCGATAAAGGCAATAGATAGGTAAAGTGGGTGCATGTGCCAACGTGTATAAACCTGTGTAATTTAATATAGTTGTTGTTTTGTTTGTTATTTTTAACGATTCACGTTTTGTGGCTGAAAGATGACTGATTATTGAGATGCTTGTGAAAATGGCCGCAATAAAGACGAGAAAAGAATGAATGAATCTCATACTCTTGTCATGGCGGCAGTGAGGACAATTCAGTATATACCGCATAAGGACATATAAAGCTAAATATCATGTACGTGCTGCTATTCCACAATTGAATGTATGAATTACAATAGGAACAAGAGGTTTTTAAAGAAGTGAAATAATAAGGAAGATTGTATAGACCAAAAAGACCGATACCCATTGTGAATCGAAGAGCTTAGTAGGCCACTTCCACTCTGCGTCTTTCAATGCTCAAGAAGTACTTGAGCAGACAAAAGAAAAGAACGAAATGAAGACGATATTAATCTGTCGCAAAATAGGATCAGTCACCGAGAAGTATTAGCCACTACCGGAACAAATATTATGCGTCGATATATTTTTGAGCTAAAGCAGTGCAGTTCTAACTTTTGGTTTTCGATTCAATTAGGGGGGACGGATAACAAACCTTTAATTGAAATTTGGTACTGATCTGCTGATAAAAACTCTCAAGTAGTCGAATATCGAGCAAATGACGCAACATGTTTTCTAGAAATTCCGTTTCATTTAAAATACAGATTACATGTAAAAACTTCCCAAATGTATCTGTTTAGCTGATCCGTTATTGATTCACAATTGAAGTTAGCAAACAGTAACTATTAATTACATGTGCACAAACCACCCACGCCATACATGTACCCCACTTGATTTGCATCCTTCATCGGTGACTTTCCCTATAGTAAAGGAGGAAAAGCAGTGCATAAAGTATTAGCATCCAAAAACACTCCAACCTTGCCAAACATGCTTTGCAACTAATGTTAATTAAGGCAGTGCTAACTAGATATAATTCTTTTTGCATCCATTCATCTATCTTCTCTAGTTTTGATAAACAACTTTCTTCATAATATATGCCTACTCTCAACAAAAAGGTACACTCAAAAGTAACTTTTGCCTGTTACTTTGTTGATTTTAATTATAAACTGGAGTGATGTGAAATTATGACTGTCTTCTCCACTTTGTGATGAAGAGACTAGCCTTATTATGTACTATGCATTATTATTGCTTAAGCCATATAAAGAGAGTAGTTGTCTGGCTCTATACCGCCAGCTTCCAGCGCTGTTTACATCACTCTGTCTACTTATTATACGTCCGGAAATGGTGAGTGAAGACTTATTATAAACAGGATGGTTGCTCTTCGAGGGAGCAACTTGTGAATCATATTAATCTGAAATTAATTGAGTGCTAAAACGATTTATGTTGGAACCAAGTAAATGACTTATGGATTAATTAAGATATAAATTAAGTACATTACACACGTCCCCTGCTGCCTTGCAAAATTACTCATTCAATAACATGAACATTTTCCGACAAAATCTCGACTAACTGGAAATATAGCAACTTAAAAATGAACACGCAAGTACATCTTGCCTTACGTAGGTGGTCCTAATAAGTAAATATTACCAAATTACCCCTTCCTTTTGCAGCATAAGAATACTACCGTTGTGCTGTGCTACGTTACCTTCATGAAGATTTTTTCGCTAATGCATCTCTTCATCAAAGGTATTTTGAGTAAAACACGCCTGGAAGAGTACTTGTAGGTAATATTTTTAAAACTTGAGTAAAATTATGTCCCTGGAGCGTATAAAAAGGAGAGTCAGTTAAAAATAATAGCATTTAGCACCACTTTATTTTGCATTACATAAACTCTGTAAGCCGCTTGATGGAGACTGGACTTAGAAGGCCATAGTTTCACTGGCATGTCATAGTTTTTTTCGGAAATTCTGATTGTATCTCGCTGGTGCATGTTTTTGTGCTCGGTTTTTTCCTATTTTAAACAATTTCACAGTCTTTATTACATTACCAGAGACAATAGAGAATCTTACATAGCGTGCAATTTTTTGTCTCCATCCTGTGCAGTTTGTCGCGTTTTCCTAAACTGAAGATAATATGTAATAAAGAGAGTTCATAATATAGTTTTAGGCTGATATCTTACTCCCCCTTCCCCTGACACGGAAAAAGGCTCGTTTTTGTTTTGTGATTTATAATCATAAGGATGATAATGATTTTGAGTATAAAAACAGAGCTTTTGCCAGAGGGCATTAAGTTGTAGTTTTTTTCTCTCGGTATTCATTATATTCTAGAGTGGAATAAGGTTTGGCTATCACTTTGTTTCCAGTTCCCTTTGTGCCGTTTAAAAAGTTATTCTGGTGATTTTTATTGCATTATGTTTGAAGGAGATTGAAAAGAGGGAATGCAAAACTGATGAAAATTACCATTGACGAATGCGTTAAATGAGCGGATAAAACCCGACTGAACTTATGAAATAGAGACTATTTTGTCTTTCATAGTTTTCCATATCCCAGAGTCATGCTCAATTTAATCGTAAATTTGACAACTACAATGGTATCATATCTAATCATATTTCTTCCCGGCTATCATCGTTCTCAATGTGCGAAAAACTGGGAGCAAGCATAATATTCTTTCCATCATGAATCAAAAGGAAAAAGGCGATATTGTTTCAGGAGGATTACCGTAAACTGTTTCAGTTGACAAATTCCCATGATTCGGGCGGAAACCGATTTGGAATCTATTACTCTCTAACTGAAATAAATCAACATGGCATGCAGCCTATGTGAAAGAGAGAAGATCAAGCAATTTTCTTTTTAGACAAGGCACTCAATAAAACGTCCTGGGTAATTTCTAGAGAAGTAGAACATTTCTGGAAGGATCACTTTATCTTTAGTTTTTTTATCATCATTATTACCCATTACATTTCCCTACGTTTCAGAGTTTCATCCTAAATTGATTTTTATCCGTTACCCTGCTTTTGCGAAACACAAAAAATTGCCCGTGGAATCTTCTAAACCCTGGTGTGTTTTCCTTGTGTAAGAGGCAGTGGTAATCTTATCATGTCGGTACGAAAACCCATCAACATTTTTTTCAAAAAAAAAGGCCAAAATCCCTTAAATCTATCATCATTTATCTTAAAATCCCATCGTTGGTCCTGATCATCCAGAGAATTTCAGAAATGAGCACATCTCAAAACATTACCTTAGCCCTTGTCTCACCGTCTTTCAAACAATAGGTGTCATCCTCTTATCCTATATTTTTCTTCCAACTTATACTAATAGCTTTAGATACATTTTCTTCCGCGTGTTTATTCCAGAAAAGAAGATAATCATATAGTCACTACTTCAAATAAAATTTGCTAGTAAGAAAGAGGAAAAATGTAATACGATCTAATAGGGAAATGCTTTTCCCGTCGAGTAGCTCTGTAAACTGTTTTCCCTTCCTGTTTTTACCAAGCGTGTCTTCTACAGCAAGTGTAATTTTTCGTGGGAACTTTCTGATGATCCAGACGAGGAGGGATAAAACCCGGAATGAGTTCGCAGTGGAAGCAGGGATACTGTACTAGCGTTGCGTACAATATTTCGCCGACTGATGTTGATGACAGTAAAAGCTCAAGGTATTAGTGGCTGTAAAGCATCACCTTTACTTTTTACAGAGACACTAAACTCTATTAGACTCTCTTTTCTTACGTTTTTTTCTATTACCATTTGTCTAATGGAATGAATGGAAATGCATGTTGGGATTTTCATAGATGAGTAAGCTCAAACTCTAAATATAAACATGTAGGTATCAGCACACAGCCAGAGAATAATCGTAAAGGATTCTCTCTTGTAAAAGTATGTTTTGAACCGATATAAATGGAGTCATTCGTTAGTTGTAATGTGCTTAAATTGTTAGTCAAAAATATATTATATGAGTATACAACATATTGTGCGGGAAAATTTTGGCTTGGGATGGTGAGACGTGTGATATGTTTGCTGCTCAAAAAACATAACACCACTATCTAAATTGAAGATATACATAGCTTACGTGTTTGATGGAGGGTATGGAAGCATGAAAAGCGGAAAAAAGGAGTGTGAGTTTTTGTCAGTGTGGTGGTAGTGCCTAATAGCCGAAACTATCATCATCCCATTTACCTTCAATAACTGTGGGAATTCAGCCAAATGTCTTAAAATGCCCTTTTCATCCCGACCTGTCAGTTTATTTTATATTTTATTCCAGAAGCTCACTCCTATTTAGTTTTGTAGCACATACACTGGGTAAAACTATACATATGGCTGAGTTTTTTTCGTACGAAATAGAACAGCATAAACGAAGCCTTGTTCCATATAATAATTTAATAATCTCATTTATAGTGTAATAATGTGATAAAGTAATGGTGTAAAATGCATGTCTTTCTCCTATAAAATATATTTCATTTGGTTTGAATAACATGTTAATTACGATTATTAAACTGAATTGTTGGCATTCATTTTTAAATTGGCCTTTTAACATCAAAATTACCCTGGTTCACAGCAACGTCTGACAATTATTTATTGTAGCACTAAATAAAGCCTTTTTGGCAGTGGAAGAAGCAGTTCTATTGCTTTATTCTTTTTTCAAAAGGCGAATGGAGTAATTAAGCGGACTACATGTATTATTATTATGCAGCTCGTACCGTATAAAACATTCAGACGGATTTAGTTGCACTAATATACAAAACACACAAATAAGAAAGAGACCACAATTCTTTCCTGTTCTACATGTATAAAGTAATTATATTTGATGGACTAACCCTTTTTTGCGGTAGATGTGTAATAACAATAGTAATTGCAAAGAAAAAGGTAATTAACTGAGTGGAAAATTAAGTAGCATTTGGGGGAACACCTGGTGAGAATCTCAGACTGCCAGACAGAACAAAACCCGTATCAGGTTTGGCAATTGAAGCGAACGAAATAAGAAAGCAGTCGAATAGCCACATCACTTTTCCGTAGAGAAAATTTAGGTTTGCAAGTAATTCATTATTTTGAAAGTACAAAGAAAAGCTTCGTGGAAAAATCGTGCAAAACAAGCAATGAAAGTGTTGCTGGCTGCTTGACTGCCTTGATTGTTTTGTTTGCTTTTGTAAATATAAATGAATTTTAGTTATACTCCACTCCCGTTTAAGGTTCGTTTACATTTGAAAAAACAACGATTCGACTCAGGACTAACTAGATCGTTTGTCTTTTTCTTTACATGAGTTTTTGTTTCCATTATTGCTGAGGCTTTCAAGGTGAGGAAGGAATAATACAAGGTATTTTTAAATTAACAGAAAAGGGGAGTAAAGTAAATAGCCACCTAGTACTTTTGGTCAATTGGAATCGTGATAAGCACAAACTGGAAAAGGGTGACATGAACAAAGTTACAAGACATCAGTCATTCATGTGATTAGGGAAAGAGAGATGTTGGCTGTATGACACGGCACGGCATGCGGAAAAAGCTAGCCAACAACAATATCTACAGCGACGTGCACGAGAGTATAAACACAGCAGGTAGAGAAAATACGGCTCCTACTTAATAGCTAAAGTTTCTATACTTTCAGAGCACCATTACACATTTCAGTTAGTTCTGGTTTTTCAAGCGGTCATCTTGAAAGATTGCTGAATTGCGCTTTTCGGGACAAGCATGTACAAATATGACTCTGAACCAGTTGAGACGGTTGAAATGAATAAGGTAATTATGTATCCGGGCATTAAGATTATAGATAGGTTATCATTATAAAAAAAGAGTAAATAGCATACAAGTAGGTCTTTAAAAGCCACAGGTCTGAGCATAAAATAGTAATTCAATCTTCAACAGTCATATGCATAAGTAAGTTTTGAGCAAAGGTATGAGTTTCTGGAGGAGCTGTACGGTAGCTCTGCAGACATCATGTGGCGCTTAACGAGCAAAGTAGTTAGCCTTGTTATATATTTTGTCATATGTAATGTAAATAAATATTATTAATTCTAAAATGTAATTGAGGGTGTAAGCATTACTGTTTGATAAAAAAAATCCTTGTTACATATTCAACCATTCAATTCACTCTTTGAATTTTTCGAAATAAAAATATCTGGGTCGATATTGAGAATAAATCATCTATTGTTGTTTACAAATACATAGAAGGTTTTATGCATAAAACAACATTGCAAATCCATTAATACAACATTATATTTTGACATTTTGGTAGATCTATTTTTACAGAGAAGTTATTAGCTTTGACAACTGCACTGCAACTCGGTTCCACATACATGCAATATTTTGCTACAAGTTAATTTGCTTACGTGCTAGTGCCAGTTGCACAATCATATACACCACGAATAACGATGCTAATCGATTAACAAGCATAGTGCCCCAACACTATAAAAAGTATTTGCATGCATATCCAACTTGGCATAATTCACGGTGAGCCATTATTTAAAAAATATTTTCTATTGTTACGAGAACTAAAGTAGCTTTCTTTTCAATAGCCCATAAAACCAACGAGCTAGTCCAAATTAGGTTGTTGAATGGCTGGACGGCTGTAAATAAGTAAATTGTACAGTCGCGATATACTCATTACGAGGGAGATTTTTATGATGACCGATTGTGCTTTTGATTTCCTGCTGAAAATTTGAATAATGGATTGAGCAGTGGTTTATAATGGTGGCAAAGGAAAAGTGCGAGTACTTCGTCTGCTTTGTTCACATAATTCTTGCTCGTCAAAAATCTCTATTATAAAAAGCTTCGCGCATGCATTACATCATAGAATGTCTAATTGAAAATTTGCTTTGAAGGTTGCATGAAGTTTTATGGACAATATAGAAGCACGACTTAGGTTTCACCTTAATCGAAACTGGGTTGTAATTCTGTAATGAAATTAGAGACTGCTAGCATTAAACCTTACAATTGTACAAATATAAATCTACCAGAGTTTATAATCCTAAAACTACGCTGGGAAAAACTGTCTCATTTCTAGCCAGTAAGCAGGCCTTACTTGCTTAACTTGAAAATTTGCCTCCGCAGTAGGCAATCAGTCAACATCTTAAGCTGTTCGGCCATAAGAACTTCAAAAGCACATGCCCTACATGTGAAGTAAACCAATTTATAAAACCAATTTATTTATACAAGAACTTTAGTAATTTGCATGAAAAGTCACGATTGTTCACGGGAAAACTCATGAGGGAAGTTTGAATAACAACTTGAAATATGAGCGAGGGTGATGTGCTGTAAACTACGAAGAGAATTAGAAGAGCTGATAATTAAATTAATCTAGCCGGGGAGTAATAAGAGGAGAAAGCAGCAGGATTTCTTCAAGTCATGTTTGTTTACTGCATGACCTAAGCGAAACTCTCACAGTTTCTAGTACATTCATCAAACTATTCATAATGGTCACTTTTTTTCGGGTGAAATCTAAAAATGCTCATAAACGTGGATAGATAAAGGCAGAAAAGTGGTTTGATTACAATTCATGCCCTCTGCCCTCAATATAACACATTCAGTACATAATAAAAAGCGTATGAAAGCTGATAAATTATTACAGCCATTTTTACTCGTTAGCTTCTTCGTAACATAAGTGGCTATTAACCTTTTTGATTCATGCGATTATACCAACTGATACGGGCACATGACTGTTTTTATTTTCATCGAAATTGCTCCCGTCTCTACATCAATGGAGGTGATTTTCCCTTAATACTTCCATCATCGTAATTCAGGTAGCCATTAAAATAGGATAATAACATGCCAATATTATGTGATTATTACACTTTTACGATCTCATTTTTCATCTGACAGTTATTACTGCTGAATACGTATGAAAATCTAAATTTACCCTATTGATTTAGAAAACTATAATTTTCTGAGTTTTTCTCTATTTTCCCTAATCGCCCATTTATCAATAAAAACAGGCCAGCTCATTTCCAAGCATTATTTTTTTCCGTGCGCAAGAAGCGTTTCAAGAACGATGTGATGGTGGTTGCTTATCAATGAGCTGATATTGTTGTCGCCGCACACATCATCGGATCGCCGCACCTCAATAAATCCAATCATAACTACCTTCTATATTTGCCTTACTGCGTAACAAACGACCTAAACATGCATGCCCCATTCAGGATATATTTTTCCTCGTGAGACTAGAGTAATTCGGAAAGTCATTTTTATTACTAGACATCAAATACATGTATAAATATCATTTTGGATCTAAACAACAATCCATTCATTTTGTTTTCCATATAAAACCTATATTTTCAAACATTTGAGGGTGTAACTCAATCGTAATTTAATACACAGATGCTGAGTGACTGGTAGCATAATTTTTAACGTGAAAACGAAAAATTTATTATTGCGTGTTTGGTGGTAGCTCAAGATTTTGCCTTAGCATTAAGGTTGGTGGTCGAAAATAGCATGGAAAAGCCAACAACGAAAAAACTCATGCATGACAGCTCAAGCTGTATTTTACAAGGAACAGAGAATTCTACCTGTGCATTAGAATTCAGTGTTCATTTTTATTACACCGATTACCGTGTTAGGTCATAAATATGCATAAGAAAATGATTGTAATGCAATCGTGAAATAAAAACGATATAAATTGTTATTGTTATTACAAGGCTTGAGACCATTTCGTTGCGACAAGAAAGACCGACTTTGCCATAGATCGGGAGTCGAAAATCATCCACGGTATGACCATTGCATAAGACGTTGCTGCAAAAAATATCCTCAAACTACTGATATTATTAGCGGACAGCTTTTTCAAAACATTCGTATCAATGATCATTGAAAAATTCTTACTAATGACTTGTTGGAAACGTCTAAGACTGCCATAGAACAGTTTATTATCGGCACGCTAGATCTCATTTGATGCCGGTCTGCAATTTGAGAGTAATTACTAGACTCAGACTTGTTCGGAAGAGCGTTTTCCAAAGTGTTTAGCAAGTATATCTAAAAAACGCGATATAGAAGCATGAACAGAAAAAAGAACAGCCTCATACTAAAAAAGTTTAAGAATGAAATTGGGTGTTTGAGACAAAAGTTCCATTTGTAGAGGCTCACAGAAAAAGAACTCTTCTTCTGTGCCATTGGACTCGTTAAAAACTTGGTCTGATTAAAATGATATTTTTATGGAGTTTTAAGTGGAATCTTGACTCGCATGCTAATAAGTTTTAGAAAAATCTATGCTGGTAAAACTACCTTCCTAGTCTTTATTGGTAGGTGGGCAAAAAATACTCTCGAAATCCGTTTTTAATTTGATACATTATGAAAGTAATCAAATGAAAAATGACTGGACTAATTCTTCTCGTCATGAGCTGTTTCCAGATTGGAATAACGGTGTGCCCAAAATCTGGGCGTACAAGAAATTATTTTTTACTACAACGCATACGTACACACGTAATGGCTTTAAGAACTACCTTCCCCAAACTATTTAATCAGCTTATTAAAAACAAATTAATATTTTTCTAACTTTGGAAAATTTACGATTCTTCAACTGATGTACTTTTAGTTCCACGTATTCGTTTGCGTAATTCTTGTGTGTATAGAGAAAATTAAGAGGACCGTGTGTTGGAGCCGCCTTTTATGAGAAAATAATGGGCTAAAATGAATGAATGGCAAAGAGAAAATTGTGCAAGTACACCAGTATAGGTTTACTTGGGTTATACCATACCGTTTATCAAGATTTTAGCTCTTGTTTCTTCGACTTTTCCCCTGCCAGACTGCATGTTTGTTTCGTGATTTCCCGTAAGGAACTATTAATAAAAGTGGCAATTTCGCGGTGACCTCCCGGATTTCCAAAATGTTATTTAATCAAATAACAATAAAAATTAGTGGAGTGGACGTAGAAAGCAAAAAAAGGAAAGCTTTTCGCTCTATATTGACATGCCATCAAGTAAAAGCCATAATGAGCGGTGGTCCCACGTAAAGTGAACCTGGGTCTACGAAATCATGCACGAGAAATGAAAATAAACGTAGTGAACTAAATATATCATATGCGTGTACGTTTGCTTTGAAAAACATGGTAGCTCACGAATTCTCCAAATTTAACTTATTTTGATGAATCATGTCATGTCATCGTGGAAAAGTATGTAATTTTTTCGTGAAAAGCTAAAAATAAAATGTTCAAATTGAAAAATAATTCATACCTGTACACGAACTTCGGGCAAATTGACTTTCATCGCGAGCTCCTCCCGACTGTACACGTCCTAAAAGTTAGTGAAAATAAACAAGTTGTATAATTTGATTACATCCAGGGAACTAACATTTTTAACTTGCTGTACGATTGACATTTTAAATAAAATTTGGTTTTGTATATACCGGGTAATGACTCTTCTCAAAAGCTCTTTCCAACTCGTGGAGCTGATATGTAGTGAAAGTTGTCCTATTTCTTCTGTGTTTTTTCTTTGGTTCTCCAATGTCGTTTCCATCTCCCACACTGGCAGCACTGCCTCCTCCACCTGGGCTTGGAGCTGGACTATGCTCGTCTAGGTGTTCGTCATCTGGGTCATCTGCGACAGACCCATTTAGTAATCCATCATGGTCACCACCACCTCCGAAATCAGATGACGTGTCTGATGCTGCTGCTGAGCCTCCTCGAAGTTTTGTCATGGAAGGTCCACTACCTCCATAATCCCCAGAATCATCTGCATTGCACTCTCCTACCCACATTGAACGAGAAGATGAATATTATTACGTATGTACGTAGACATAACTAATTCGCATCATAATAACGTATCATGTTCTGTTTAAATTTTAACTCGTTCGTTGTGCTTGTCATGACATGGTCGAGCACGAAGGTCTTTTACTTTTTATTTGTTTTTAAAAGACATGTTCTTTACTTCCCCCAAAAATTGTAAGCTTTTTTTCTGAACAAGTGCGTGTGTGTGGCATTCTCTCCCCTCCACAACTCACACAATTTCAACTCACTTTGGGTGTATAGCCTGTGTTTAAGTTCAAGTTTTTTTTACACCAACTTAATGCACACTGCTTGATACTTAATATGCATGTAAATTGACTGATGGCGATGATATTTGTTGATAATATGACGCAAACTGTAATAATAAACATGTTTTATAGTTTGCTCGTGCTTGAGATATGTATGTACATTATTTTATAAGAACTATTTGTTGCGTTTTACTTTGTAATATGGACTATGGTTTTGCATATAACGCAGTAGCATATCACTGTCCTGGATCTTAATTATATTTTTCAATTGTTTTCCACTTTCTTACTAGCTTTACGTTTTTGGCGGAGCAAAACTAATTTATTTTTTACGGTTCGCCTGGAGGCCTAGCTAGCTGAAAACCCCGATACCAGACACGGAAGGAAATGTGATCTAATGCTCAGTTGTCGTCATCTATTTCATAAATAAGCCATGTTAAAGAATTATAAAATACAAACGAACATAATCGGCGCGCTCTACTTCCTGATTATTACTGAAAGTATTTACTTTGCCGCTATACAAATAAATACGACATAGGCGTACATACACCTTCTTATATTGACATATGTATACGCAACGCAACGCAATATTAAGATATGTTATATGGAAGGCTCATGTCAAGCAGTGGTCGTGAATTATCTTATCTTATCTTGTATTTCACTTAATAATAGAAAAACTGAATTAGGATGGTATATTGTGTTTCATAACAGTCTATATCAATTTCGCATTTTACCCAGCGAAATGCATTTTTTCCAGGAGCCGAAATATTTTTCCTCCAATGCTAACCAAGAATTTGAAAAGCTTGAATTTAAGTATTTCCTCCTGAGCACACGTTTCTATCAAATAATGTCATCAAAATAGCTTTATCGACGCTAATACACGTGCATGTGTGAAACTCAATTTGTGATTGTCCGTGTCAGTGCTTATAAAGTAATCACGTAGTTTGTCTTGCAAAACTCATTACTATGCAGGAAACCTTGTATGTGTCTCCGTCGCTAAATTAAAAAGAAATCGAATACGAAATTCGTTTCATTTTCCACGAACAATTCAAATTCTTCGCAACTGTTATGCACAAAATTTTAGATAGGATTGTGATCTTGTAAACTTTTTGCTATGAATATGTTAAATGTAAGCTAAAGCAGCAGAGGACAGGTACGATTCATTTGTCATGTTTCTGATTGAAAAGTGTGTCTGATGACACTCATTGCTAAATGACGCGTACCTAAGCAAAGGAGACAAGGATGAGTTTCACAATTCAGTCTTTCAGTCAGGCTCCACTGCGCGCCAATAACCAGTCATGTTGGGATAGAACAAACACAGCAATTTTGTCCTCCTTCCTCTCCCATAAAGGAGACAAGGATGAGTTTCACAATTCAGTCTTTCAGTCAGGCTCCACTGCGCGCCAATAACCAGTCATGTTGGGATAGAACAAACACAGCAATTTTGTCCTCCTCCCTCTCCCATTTTTCATGCACCATTGACCAAATTTGAGGCATGTTCACTCTTATGTAAAGTGGCTTCCGAAACGTGTCGCCCTCAAAGATTCAGATAAAGATGTTTGATAACAAGGAAACATCTTTGTACTTGTGGCCGAGATCGCACTCGTACGAGTTTTACCTTTATGATGCGTGAAACTAACTTGATTGAGGTTTCTGAGAATACATTTCCCTTTAGGGAATATGATGATTGACAGCCCCAGGTAAAAATATTTTGAGATGGTACCGATCGATTAGAATTGTAATTATTATTAGTATTATTGTATAATCATTATCACTANCTTGATTGAGGTTTCTGAGAATACATTTCCCTTTAGGGAATATGATGATTGACAGCCCCAGGTAAAAATATTTTGAGATGGTACCGATCGATTAGAATTGTAATTATTATTAGTATTATTATATAATCATTATCACTAATCTACAATAATGGATTTACGAACAAATATGACTTTGACAGGATTCATGGTCAAAAAAACTTTAAAAAACGTGTGTTGAAAATTACTGCACACATCTTCCTGATTGACTACTCTTCAATAACAGCCACGGGCATCCCTGTAAGGTATCAAAAATAATAACTTTTCCGAGTACACTTTGCCACCTGAATTTATTCCGCCTTCTTTTACATCCTTATCTGTTATCTTAACCTGGTGGTGATAGATAATTATTTATGTGCATGTACCTTGTTTCTGAGATTATTACTACTGTGGAGCTAAAGCTACTGATGTACATTGTCAGACATGAGACAGGTAGACACACGCGGACTCGACTCTCTCTTCTTTCTTTCCGATTTCAGCTTAATTAATGTTTTCTTAATTAAGAGCTCATTACGAGACGCAGGGGAGTCGAGAGGCTGCCTGGCATGGTGCTCAAACTAGTACAAGGCCCAGGTAGATTTTATTGATGCCATAATTAATAATAATTTCTACGAAACTAACTTATTAGATAAGCTGCCTTATAGGAATTAAAATACTCGCCATGAAGAGAAAACAATGAAGATGGTAAAAATAGATACTTTTACGTACCCGATCCAGGTTCTCCTTTGATTTTTCGTTTTAGAGCTCGTCTGCTATTGTTTGCCCCTGACTCAGTGTTTTTGTGATCTGTTCCATACTCCATTCCTTTCGAGCCACCTCCACCGCTTGGTGAAGAGCGGTTTTGGTGATGCTGCGAGTGAATTTGTTCGAAATGATAGTCAGCGCTCCCCGATGAGAGGGACGGAGGTCCGCTACTGTGATCGCTAAAATTATTTTCGCTGTCACCACCACTGTGACAACCAGGAGGAACGTATATATTAGCGCCACTAGCCAGCACAGACGAACCACTTGCACTACTGTTATTTACGCTGCTACCGCGTTGCTTGCTGCCACCTCCACCGTTAAGCATCAAATGACTACTTAGAAAGTGATGATGATTTAAGTGATTTGAGTCATTATTGTTGTTGAGATGATGGGCAAGATGGTGGTGAAGAGGATGGGGTAAAGATGGATGCGAGTTGGGAGATAAGTGGTGATGATAATGCTGGAGATTGTGCAAATGATTAGGATGAAGGTGATGGTGCTGAAACTGGCGACCACTTCGTTCTGCGGCCGCTTTCAAACCTAAAATAGCGTCAATACTGTGAATAGGCTGACCACCTGCTCCAACCGCAGTTTGCATTGCAAGTTGAGCAACAGATGAGGATGATGGAGGAGATAGCCCTGCTGCTGTTACATTAGGCGAGGAGGAGGAATTTGGAGAGGGGCTTACTGGACTAGGAAGGCTTACTTTTACTTTTGTTGTTGAGAGGTCAGGTTCACGTTCTGCCACGGCAGGACCACTTCCACTATTGTCTACAGCCATTTTTTTCTCCTTTTTCGTTTTACTTTTCGCTCAACTTTTTTACAGTCATGAAATTGTATCAAGCCACTCAACGTGTGAGTCAGGTCAATGGAGGTCACTAAACACTTAAACTACTTTTCCCTGAAAGTTAAAAGCCAATTTTATCTTGAAAAATCCTT
>VICI01002438.1:0-16709 GCA_019593645.1 Akabosia matsudoensis
CATCATCATTGCATAAAATGTATCATTACTAAGACATCAGACAAAAGGCATGTTTCGCTTTTAGTTTCTTCGTTGAACCATTCAAAACAGCAATAAAGTCCGTAGCAAAGAGTCGTCAAGGTAGCCAGCGAAACGTTGTTTGGGCGATATATTGCTCTGTAATCATAATGATGATGGTTTTAATGAAATTGTCGGGCAATGGCCATCATTTTCAAAGATATTTCGTTTTGGCGATGATGACGACATCCTCACTCTCGCGTACATAAAAAAAGTCGCTATTGTTCGATAACAAAATAAAATTGAAAATGTTTTTTCAGTCATTATTACCGATTATGTACACACAGGCTGAAGCAGAAAGAAGAAGAAGAGGACCACAAAAAATACGTATCTAAAGTAATAGGCTATCAGACAATAAAAATGGTTGCAAGCAGTTTTCCTTCCCATTTTAAATAATGAAATAATCTAAATTGTAGGTCTTTTATTGAACTGAAATGGGTGGTAAAGTGGAAATTAGATTAGCTTATTGAGAATTTTCTTTAACGACAAGCGATTACGCGAATAGTAGTGGAGATGCGCTGCGGTACACATACCAAGCAGACGAAATAGATACTTCTAAACAGATAAAGCAGGGGTGAAATAAGAAGTAGCACTGAAGCAACATAACATTATGTATGTAGTAATATTTTTTTTACAGGAAAAATGACAGCTACAATGACCTCATCACGCATTCATAAATTCTCTTTTTTTCTGTGATGTCATTATACTTAATTACGGCAGAGATAAACCGTTAAAAATGCTTTCGTTTTAAACGATTTTGTGACGTGTATGCGATTGAAAGAGTGTCCGCCGTCACGTGAGTGAGAATGAGAGAAGTGTGGATAGCTCTCCAGAGAGAAGTGACTGCTGCTGGAGTCAAAAGTACTTTCAGGTGAGTACCTAATAAGCAGCAATCAAAATGAACCCACCGCCGTGCAGAGTTCCCTTTAATAGCCCACCGTCTGCATACAAAATAGGGTATCCCTGTATACAATTGACAATATACGAGAATATAAACTTTCCAAACAGTTTTCTCTTTTGCTCTTCAGTTCTAACGGACGTAACCTTTTTGGTTGTTCTCTTTGTAAAGTCTGCATTTTCATCCGTTTTTCTTCTCTACCTGCCTGTATTTCATTATCACCTTGAAATATTTTTTTTTATTTCGTCAATTTTACTGTCATTATTGACTTGTGAGCCACAATAGAGTTTAACCCGACCGGATACTTGTTTTTACTTTCAATAGAACATCGTTCACGCACATACGGCGTCAATGAACAGTTTTGAACAATATTTTTCCACTAAACAAAAGGTCTACTTTTTGATGTCTCTCCAGGCAGAAAACGCATGTGAAATGTTCCACCTGTTTTTATAAGTTACGAGTTTCTATGAAATGAGCTTATTTTATTTGCTTGTTTTCTAATGATGACCGATCAAACAAATTTATCAAGGTTTTTAAATTTAATGTTGCATCTACATAAGTCGTTCAACCCACTGAATAACACCGAGTAAAAGGCAAACATCCATTTCCGGTTTAACTTTTTTAAAGGCAGATGATATGCTGATATCATTATAAAATTACAACAATGAAAACAACAATAGCACATCCACTTGACACATTAGGGAAAAAAAGCTTCCCAAAAAAAGAGGAGATTCAGGTGTTTAATCGCTTGTTCAGTGCAACACTTTTGTAGATTGTAGAATAAAAAATTTAGTGAACTTTTCAAGCTACAAGCCAAGTTACGAAAGACAGAGCATGAGAGCAAACCACTTTGTATGCTCGCCGTGTTATAGAAAAGGCAGAACTAGCTAATCGGTTAACTGGAGACAAAACACAGCGTAATAAAGGGTTATCCTCCTTCCGAAATGATATAGATCTCTGGACAAGAAAATAATGTTACAAGGGTAATAACAATATAGCTTTTGTTTCGTTGCAGGAGACACGAAAATAAATTATCATTTCGTTAGATAATTTAATGGGAATAAAAAAACCACTTGTGCAAATCCATTAAAATAATGCGCATGTTTACTTGAACTGGTGAACTAGTTGATTCATAAAGTAAAAAATGTTAGCAGAAATCATTTCCATAAGGTAAAACCGTGTTGAAAAATTTGATGATTGTGCAGTTCCGTACACGGAATGCATCTTGGCTTTATATGCAGGACGGCAGGTTTTGTGCAGACGAAAAGAAAACATATCATTCAAGAAGCTATTCAGATAAACGCATAAAATGATGGGGGTAAATTATCTAAAAATTTGAATATGGGTTCAGTACTGCCGATATGACTCACCGTAGGTTTTTTTTGTAAGAGTGTTGATAGCCGCTAATTTTTGCGCTGAATGGCTGCTCAATATAAAAAATATGAAATGATATCTAATTTTTTCCCCATTTTCTATTATTTCTTAGTCTTGTACAAAAGACTGACCTCTCAGTTCTCTTCACTACCTAATACAGAGAGGAATCACTGATTAAAAATAATTTGATTAAGGCGCCTTCGCCTTGTTCACATCAAAGTACAAGTCCAGTCCACGTACAGTTACTTACCCAACTCATGTACCTAATAATTTCACTGGGAAATCTAGTCGCCTTTTGATTACACACTTGTTTCGCAGCTTCACTTTTATCAAGTTCGTTGATAAGAAGGAGAAAAAAAACTTGCTTTTAAAAATACTGCTAAGGTTTTTTTGTGAATCATCGTCATTTATCAGAAAAACATCAGAAAGTTATATACACACAAAATGATGTGTTGTATACCCGTCCATTATTCATTTAATTTGACTAAACGTGTCCATCTAGTATGTAATTTTAGATCTTGTTTTTATTACCATTTCACCAAGTCACAATTTAGCTAAAAATTTATTATCCTTTGTGAAAAATAAAAGAAGAATGTAGGAGAAAAATTGCAGTTTTCTGTAGAGAATTAAATGTACGAGTTGTTGTTTTTTTTGCAGTTGATATTTGACCCTTTTTTGTGTGGACGAACATGACTCTCTATAAAAACTTGATATGGTCACGAAATGCACATTTTTATTTATCGGGTCTGAGTTTATCGACAATCTTGTAAATCACAGAGACCATGACGACAAATACAACTTGATAGCCATCGCACACATAAGCACCCCTTTTTTCCAGAAGAGTAGTAATATATCAGGGGTTAAAAAATATTGACGATGCGACGAGTGACTTTTTGTTGTTGTTCAGGACAATTTCCTTCCGCTTGGATGAAAAAACCACGACATATCAACGGAAAAAAGGGTTTGGCGCACTTACTTAACTAGTCTTGAATGTATTCTTTCATAAAAAAACGAATAAGTAGCTGCCTGCCGTAAGTAAAAACTTCTTTTTTATATTCAAAACATCCAAACATGGGGCACGCAACCTTAAGCCAAAAAAATGAGTCAGTTTATTTTACAGGATGGCAATGACTTGAGAGAAAAAAAATCGTAGAAAGAGACATCCCTGTCGGTTTTTTATGTATGGCTGGGTGCTCACCTAAACGCTGCTAAGAGTCATTAAAAATGTATTAAAATATTGGATAAGAAGCTGATGATGACGCGAGCGATATGTGAAATGACGACTCGGCACTGGGGAAAACGTTAAAGATTTTTTTTGTGACTGTCTCCACGAGGAAATTCGAGAAAAAACACAACTCGACGCAAACACACATACTGTCATGTCATTTCACATTATAAACGGGCTCGACTAAGCAGAAAGAAAAGTTTATATGAGAAAAATAAGAAGTTAAGTCTGGTCTAGAATGGACGGGCTTTGAATTAATAAAGGTAATAAAAACTGATATCTCGGTTATATGAGCACCATGATTTTAAAAGGGTGCGCATTTACCTCAAGCATTGGTGCTGTTAATCGCTCCCAATTTTGAAGAAAATGTTTTTCTAGTTTAAACAAGTTTACCAAAAAAGGCAATTATGCACGGTCAGTTGCCACTCTATTATAATTTGTCAAATTAGCTTGGGTGGCTGCTTCTGTGTGTGTTGTTTTCCTACAGGAATACGACGTTGGCTCAGTCAAGTGAAGGAACCTCAGGTTATAAAACAAAATCTGTAGCAAAGAGAGCAGCTGGCCAGGATTCGTTTTTTGGTAGGATAAAATACAACATGCCCAGATGGTGCACATTTCAGCATCTTTCCGAAGACTGCGACGATTTTTTTTATACCATGACAAGATTTTTGTGACAAGCCGTAAAGTGAAGGATCATGTAAGTCGCTAAGTCATTCAAACAAAAGAAACATGCCATTAGAAAAGACGGCAGTATAGAAACGATCTTAATCTTACCGGAAAACTTTGAAAACCGAGCGGCCTTTAAATAGGCTCTGTAGGTTTGCCATTTGATTATAGTCTACTGCAAAGCCTGGTCATATTTGGAGCAAATACGGCATCGAAATTCCTGCAGACACTCCCTTTTTAATGCTTTGCTTCTGCTCCTGCTCGGATTACAATGGCTTTTTTAGAACATGCAATAAGGCGAAAAAACCACAAAATAGTTTTCTAACAGCAAAGTCGCTAAGTCATTCAAACAAAAGAAACATGCCATTAGAAAAGACGGCAGTATAGAAACGATCTTAATCTTACCGGAAAACTTTGAAAACCGAGCGGCTTTTAAATAGACTCTGTAGGTTTGCCATTTGGTTGTAGTTTACTACAAAGCCCGGTCATATTTCGAACAAATATGGTATCGAAATTCCTGCAGACACTCCCTTTTTAATGCTTTGCTTCTGCTCCTGCTCGGATTACAATGGCTTTTTTAGAACATGCAATAAGGCGAAAAAACCACAAAATAGTTTTCTAACAGCCATCTAAAAACGTAAAAAATCACAGAAAACGAGAAGACATTTATTTATTTGGTTCACTTGCCTAAATCATATCATGTTTTTGTACGGACTGAGCCAAGTACGCGATGAATTTTCCAACTAGTTAAAATTATAAGTGGATTTTGTGCAAATGTCTACAGGGAGTAAACTGTAATCAAGAAAGTATTGAGAAACAACTCATTCCAAATTAGTAATATTGACCGCGAAAAAGCAATTAGATTTAATAGGAAAACAAGTCATCGCATAAGATGTTATGAAGAAAAAGACAAAAACAAGTAAGGAGCTGTTCAATGTAAACAGTAGTAGACTGTGAAGCTTTGAGGGCTTGTTCAACGGTTGTTTTACCATGCTGATAAAAGGACTGACGTGTTTAATGAACTGTTCTATCATTGACGCGAATAGTACGGCTTCGTAGGAAGAGAACTGCTGGAAAGATTAAGTGATGTACCTAATAAATATTTTGATTGGCATGGAGCGTGGAATAATGTTAGGTAACTACGTAGAAAAATCATTAGCTGGAGAATGTATCTGGAGCGAGTTTTGAGAGAAAGATGAAAAAGGGAAAGGAATATTTTGTAGCCGTTTTTCATCGCTTGCTTACTCAGCAATCAGCAAAGAGAGAAAACAACTGTGTATGAGACTGAGAAACAAGTTGGTTGACAGGTTATATGTGTCTTGTGTGTGGTGGATATGATGGTTATTATGGGGCTTTTTGACACGGTTCAGTAGACAAGTAATTTGGAAAAGATGAAGAGAAAAGATTGCTGCTGGGATGTTGGGACTCTCGAGTGTGTGCTTGTGGAAGGGAGGTGTTGTGTGGTTGGTTGGAGTTGTTAGAGAAGGAAGGAGACAGCAGACGACGAGTAAATGGAGAAAATGAAAAGAGAAAGCGGAGAGAAATTGGAGGAGGAGATGAGATTATTTAGACTCAATCTGAGCTCGTGTCGCCCATAATAAGCATCAATTTGGAGGAGAAAGACGACTAGAGAGAGAGAGAGAGGCTTTCTTGGCAAAACAAGTGGATGGAATTAAAACAGGAAAAAAACTTTGTGGTTGGTAAAGAACCTAGAAAATGGTTTGGCAAAAGCTCTAGTTTTATTTTATCCATCTATTTTATCTCTTGAACGCTCATTTAATGTATACTCACCACATGCCGTATTCTAGAAGAAAAAAGTTTTCTTTTTAACAGTTTCTTCGTAGCCTTTTTCTTAAGTCACCAACATATCTAATGCATTTTAATGTATTCAAATTTTTTTATGATCATTTCATGTCTTTCTAAATAACCTATTTATATGATGATTCTTTATCGTGCCCTATTTTTTCCTCTGATCGCTTCGCTTTCCTTCAGCTATCTTGCAAACGCGCCAAAAGACAACGTCTTGAAGACACAACAGGACAAATTTTTCGAGGAAAAGATATTCCTACTGTAAAATAATATTCTTTTCCACATGCCCACACATCCAAATAGCGGCTGTGACATGCATGATTCATGAGTTTTGAAAGCGTTTTCTCCTTACGAAAATAACATATACTCAAAAAATGGGTTTCTGATCAGTTTCTCTTGTTTACCTCATAAAACTATTGAAATTTTAAAGAGACAAGAGAAAGGCTTGAGAATTTTTTTTCTCGGAGAAAATCCTATTCGGTTTTGATGCACGTGAGATGGTTGCGTAACCAGGCAAACGGGTGGAATTATCTTTTCTGAAAGTGCTATGGCAACGAGGAAAAAAGGAGTGAAACGGATAATAATGCGCTGTAATGGCGCATCTTTAGAATAGTAAGCAGCTATAGAAAATATCTAGTAGTTTTAGTACTAGTTTTCCATCTGCTGGAGAGAAAATAGTCAGGGAATTTAGCGGAAAAGGGAAATTGTCGGGATAGAAATGGATAATGGCGTGGTGGTGAAAATGGTGTAAATGTACAGCAAAAAAGAAAATAAATGTCTCCAGAGAGACGAAGTCAGACGGGTTGTTAGCCAACAGCAGAAAAGGAGAAGCAGTTTTGGGTAGTTGCTACGGAGAAAATGGTGGAATAGGTTTAATAATATTGCTATCGTGATACCATTTCCAAGATAGAGAGAGAGAGAGAAAATTTTCTTTTCCCCTTTTTGATACATTTCCGCTTCACTCATCTCATGAATAGCAAATAAAGGAAAACCCATTATCACACTAGTCTATGCGGATCGTCACATGAATCCCATGTATTTTTCTTATACGGAAAAGGACTCAAGTCGTAAAGAAAATGGAAGAGAAAATGATAAGATGCGAATTTTTACCTTCTAAAAACTCTTTTATGGCGTGACTAACATTTTGTACCATGAAGTTCAAGAGGCTCAAAACCATGTATTTTTCTCTTATACGGAAAAGGACTCAAGTCGTAAAGAAAATGGAAGAGAAAATGATAAGATGCGAATTTTTACCTTCTAAAAACTCTTTTATGGCGTGACTAACATTTTGTACCATGAAGCTCAAGAGGCTCAAAACCCCTCTATAGCGGTAGTCTCTGCAAAGAACTTTTGCAGACTATTTATATTGTCGAACGACAAATCTTTTTTTATTTTGCGAAGTGATACCTCCCATGTCATAATAATAGTTAGTTGCTAATCTACATCGAGGTCGATGTACCTTCGTCGTCTCTGTCTCTCGCTTAACATAATTTTTGTTCACATTTCATAATACTACTTGGGTTATTATTTCATTCGACATTTTGTAATCCCTTCCCTATCATTTATCCACTCGTGGTATATTATTTACAAAAATGCTGAGCAACTCTGCAATTTCCTCTCTGTGCAGCTATTCATGCCAGCCTGCCATTTGCAACGATTTGAATATATTTTATAGGGAGCACACCGGAAAACATGTAAAAATTTTTTTTGGGCCTTTTATGTTTTATAGCCATATTTATAATGTGATGTGGCGGTGGGTTTGCTGCCATTACGGTACACGTTTTCGCTAAGTAACTAACAAAAAATGACACAAAAAAAAAGAATCATGGCAAAACAATTTTTAACACGGTTGGAATTAGAATGTAAGTGTGATCGTATCGTTTGTCATGATCGTTTGGTGTGATTACAGATTTGAATATGTACTCGCTTGTTGAATGGCAGGGTGTCAAAAACGGGAAGTACTTTCCACCACTTTACTCTCCTGTCGTTCATAAACAAAAAGTAGGTACTTGTATAAAGCAAAACTTTTTTTTTCCTCGCTGTTGAAGGTGGAGTTTTATATAATGTTTTTTGATTTTTATCGGGATAGTCAGCATGAAATGCAAAAGAGATCAATTAGTTACTAACGGTGACCATACAAATGGAATGGGATTTTCCTGTACAAGACCAGACTTTTTATTTATCCCTGCCTGTAAACATATGATTACAGAGAAATTAGTCGAAAGAGAGCGATTAGTAGACAGAGAGAGAGAGAGAGGTAATCAAAGCGATAAACATTAAAAAGTGTAATGCGGAGCGTTTGCTGGTTGGATTATTCAAAGCGCACAACTTGAATGTTTGTGTCACTTAATAGCTTAGGCGGTGGCTGCAACAGAGACTCAAAATGAACAGCAAAAACGTACTTCAAATCGAGGAGGCTAATTACAGAAAAAAAAATGTTCAAAGGGCAAACCGAAGAACGCTCGGGTGATGTTTTTTTACAGATAAAAGATGAACTCGGTAAGATATGACCATACAAATTATTTTTTCTTTCTGTGGCAAAAATAACATCCCTTTCAGCAAGGTGCACACTTGACATATTACCATTTCGAAGGTCAAATGTTAAAAATACACAATGTATAATTTTTTAATTACATGTATCTGAACCAGAGAAATTAAATATACCTGCATATTGTTTCTTTTTGGTCAGTTAAAATATAGACACGTTATGTTATTTTGGCTTAAAATACCTCTCATCTCATAAGCGACCTGTATACTGCGTGCACAATGAGAGCGCCTGGAGGAGAGTGTTATTGCTGGAAAAGGGGAAACACTCAAACTCCCATTAGATTCCACTTACTTTCTACATAATCATTAGCCATTCTCCTCTCAAGTTTATTTTTATTTGTCACAAGTTATCGAGTATTCCAATGTTTTTACCCTCTCATCATACACACCACGAACGGAGGAGCTCAGACGCAGACGACGGACCCGTTTTCAGATGTTGAGCACGCGATAAGTGGCCCACTGTGAATAGCTCTTAATCGTTTACTGCTTCTCCACAACTAATGATCCCGACACATGCAAAACCATTTTTATATAGTGTTTTGTGTTTCTCCACTCTACATCTCCAAGTGTGAGCGGTAAACAATGTTAAAAGAGTCGTTCGTTGGTTTTTACTAACCCTTATAGCCCATTAAATGTCATGGAGGTCGTAGTTTTCTTGTAGTATAATGTACGAATAACGTAATAACCTAAAATAGTGTACAACATTGTGTCACATGCCAGGGGAGAACAGAGGGTTGGGTAATTTGAGAGTAAAAGTGTGACCCTTTTTGTGTTATTCCTTCCCTGGTACAACCGCCACAGGGAAGAGAGAGAGAGAGAGAACTCAAAAACGTGGGGGAAGGGAGACCAAGTGAAGAAAAATATCCGAGTCGATAATAATGTAAAACCGTAACAATAAGTAAAACAACAAGTTTTACTTTTATTACATAAACGGCTTCATAAAAAGCAAAGAGGTTCGGGTTTACGTCTGTCTGCCATTTAGCCCTTTAACATTTGTGCTTGAGAGCAATATGAAACTTTTATACATCGTGTTGTTCAAAGTCGAATAATTTCCTTGTAATTTACATGGTCTGTTACGGAAATGGCCAAAGTATAGCTTTTGCACACACACTCCAGCGGTAATACTATGCTCACAGTTTTAGATTGCTTTCAAGTGCGGAAGTCATTAACACATGGGATGCAAGATATGAACAATTTTTTTTTGTTTGAAAGCCATTCTCCTGGTATTGTGCTCAGAAGTAGAAAAAATAGATCTCAGTAAGTAAAAGCTTAGTCAACTCGTTCACACAGTTTTGGGCACACACTGCTGGGGAAATTAGTGGGAAAAATAATACCGAAATCGCTTTAAAGATAAGGTGCATTACACTCCGTTCTCTCCCTCTCAATTTGCGTATCTCTTTTTTGGATGAAGTCCCGAGTTTTATTTATTGGGCGTACCTAAACGTAAAAGTGAGCAGGGACGTTGCTCTTTTTAAGGGAAAACATGCTAATGAATAAAGCAGTTAGAATTGTGCATGGAAATGTAAAGTAGAGTTTATTTTCTTTGCGTATATAATTTAAACTGACAATTTAGCGAGCGTGTTCTCTTGAAAACGTACCGTTAAGTATTGCGCATTACAGACAAGACAGTTTTTTTTTACATAGAATTATGCAAATGGTGGAGACACCAAGCTGAGTTTTACTTTTAAAGAAAGGAAAGAGAAAATTATAATGGTGCGTTTACTTCCTTTTCCCTAAAATCTAAAATTATTCTTTTGAATCACATTGGGCAAACTTTGCTCGAACCACCAGTACAATTTAAAAGCTATTGTGAGGAAAAAAATATGGAATACAATACATTTTCATGATGATTTTAGTTTTTACGTTATACTGTACGAGATGAGACGAAGAGCTTTAAAATAATGGAACAACTATTAGGTCACCCATATAATAATTTTGCAAGTTCAGAATATTCCAATAGCAAATAGTTTGGTCAGCCACAGCTTAAAATTTAAATTGATGCGGAATCGTGATATAATGGTAACCCTACTTGGGCCCAAATTATTTAGCCTGCCTTTTTTGCTATTACAACTATGAAAATCTCGCTGCGGTTCAGTTTTTCAAAAGTAAATACTCTTTTGCCGTTATATTTTCCTCTTGTTTTGCGATGATGATCTTGATGGTTTTGTGTGTGTACCATGTTCACTCATCCATTCACCGTTATTACCCCACCACTTGTTTAACCACTTTCTTCGGCTCTAATTGAATTGAAATGTTACTTAAAGGCTTAAAAAACTGTAGAGCCATAAAACTCCTCACACTACTTCTATATGGCCCATTCAGTGTTGTCATTAGTTTTAGTTTCAGAGAGAGCACATTAGAGAAAGAGAGATTTTGTTTGGCGAGAAGAGTCGAAAATGAACATTTCTTGTAAACGACCACATTAAAAACTTTTCTATTGTTGAATTCTATTATTTCTATTATTAGCTAGTAACATTGTTTGCTCTGGAACAGTAAGTAACAGTGTTTTTGTGTGTAAAATGGAGAGAAAAGATCCGGAAATCATTTGGTCCGTATAAGTACAAAAAAAGAAACTCTTGGCGAGGGTTGAGAAGGAAAAAAGGAGAATAAAATGTTGTAATGTCCTTTTTATTCTGTCTATTAACCGTGTCCAATGGAGAAAATCGATACGCTCATGTTTCCAAGCTGGCCTTTTTCGTTTTCTTTTCAATGAAAAAAAAGTGTTTCTTTTTTGGAAGCTTTTCTTAATGGCTATTTCATGACAATTTTCCGTTCCTATTTGCAATTTCAAGGAAAAATGCGGAAACCAACGAAAAGAAAGAAACAAAAATGCTCTCGTTTTTGCCAAAAAAAAGTATCGCCAAATAAGGTTACTAAAGTACAACGAGAAAGAAAAGAAATGGCATTTTGTCCAAGTGTCTTACTAATTATATTTTTTAACCAACAAATTATTCTCTTCCAGACAATCTTGGAAGATGAAGTCATCTTGAAAAGAATACATATTTTCGAAAGAAATGGCATTTTGTCCAAGTGTCTTACTAATTATATTTTTTAACCAACAAATTATTCTCTTCCAGACAATCTTGGAAGATGAAGTCATCTTGAAAAGAATACATTTTCGGTTCGTTTATTTGAAAAAGACTCCTCCCCAGACAATCAACTGTCTCTTTTGTTATCTTCAGAAGAAGACAAAAAATCATTAAAGAAATGTGTGCAGCTATGGGTATATGGGGTATATGCCTTGTCTGTTTGCTCAATCAGTTAACTTGTGTGAAACACTTTGTCCATTTTTTTACAAGTCATTTTTATAAACTTTGACAATTTATTTTTGTATACAAAATGATTTTTTTATTGACTCGGTTTGATACAGTTGACAACTTTCTCTGAGAAGTGATAATCGAAGAGATTCTCAAATATTTTGGGTTTGATGTACACAGAGCGCCTCATTCCCCCTTTTTATTCAAAATGTGATGATGTAATGAAGCATTAAACCCTATGCTAGATCTACACAAGCAACACAAAACGAGAGGGTTTATGTACTTTTTTTTCTTTTCATCATTTGTCACCACCACATCCCGTCATCTTCAGCTTGACTGGGTAGAAAGGGGAAAAATATAAGAAGCCTTTTCGTCGACACATTCCAAAGTTCTTTGGACTACTTGCGTACGCAGTAATAACATGTCATGTCATCATCCTCATAAAGCACCGCAACACAACTAGCAGGAGTAAAAGTATCGTTCTTTTCAAAGAGAACGAGGAGAAAAAGGGTCTCTCTGTTTTCGCAACATCATCCTTCCTAATGAAAATGTAATTGACTTTGGCTGTCTCAATAAAAATAGATTATGGTTTTAAAGAGTATATTAATATATACATAACTCCACTTGAATTGAAGATATACTCACGATATGAGTTTATTATGGGGTGTGATTAATAATTCTTAAGCGGAGAGGAGACAGAAAGGACGCCAAAAAAATATTCATGAATAGATCACCTTATGATTATGCAACAATACGGAATAATATACAGAGTCAAACGAGTTTATCGAATAATCATGAACATTAATGATGTAATCATGTTGCGCGAACAAAAGTCATGGAATATTCACACAAATTCTGAACACGTGAGTGGCCGGCTGTAACAGACTATACCTGTGTATGCAAGGTAACGCGTATGCAGAACTATAACCAATTCGTTTAGCTACTATATATAACACTTTACTAATCATAATTACCCTCTGGAATGATGAGGTGGCAATCAAGTAGTTTTTGATAATTTACAGCACAATGACTACGCACCAATACTACTTTTTTTCCGTAGGGTAAAAACGTAATTGAGAGTAAACCAAGTAGTGTACATATGGCAAAGTTTTGTAAAGCTTCTTCGTTTTGATAATCACTCTATTCGTGCAACGATCTATTCTTCTTGAATAAATGATAATGATTACATGATGATTAGGTAGCTTAAAATTATTAGCATGCATGACAGCAGAGCAGCAGCGTCTTCTATAAATGTCTCTATCGTTCATATCATTATTAATGGCCATGTTTTAGGAAGCTATACTCTTATGGAAAATAAAATTTCCTTCCGTCTAGGCTCAAAAATCTTGTGACGTGTGAAACACACCAAAAATGATTTACATTTATAACTGAAAGAAAATGATTAATGAGCTAACTGTGTAACAAGCCATGAGAAAGGCAAGATCTATATGGTTGAAGCGTCAATTAATAAGCAATTTACATTTGAAAAGAGAGCTGTAAAAAACAACATTATCGTCAGCGACACAGCCTAAAAATGAAAACGTCACTGTTAAAGTTTTAATCAGGAGGAGATGAGAGGAAGAGAGAGAGAAAAAGAGCTTGGTCCCCGGTCAGGATAAAAATATATAAGTCGTTTTTCACTCAAGAATAAAGTGGCTTTGCTACGGTTAGTTTAATTCTGAACAAGAAGGACATATTCGTTTTGCGACGATGCAGTGTATTAACATATATCTTGATGCACAAAGAACAACATTTTATTTTCATGGAACTCTGATGTTGTTGCCTGACGAGGCAAGGGAACAAGATTAAAGGAGAACGTGATCTACCAAAAATTATATTCCGCTCATTAGGAGCCCATTAAAATGACAAGACGAAAATTGAGGGAAAGGCTTTGAGTGTGACATGGAGAATGAATGAGGCAATTAAGTTAAAAACGGATATGTTATAGAATCCTTTATAAAGTATGAGGAGAAAACGCTTCTGTTACTAGTCCAGGGACTAGCATGAAATATTCAAAAATGCTTTAGAGTTTTAAAAAGGACATTCGTCAAGGGAAACTATGTGTAGACTACTAACTACTCCTCGAAATTGGTCAACATTTCTTTCTCTTTTGTTTTTTTATGGTAAGCCAGGTTTTGATACGTAAAACTTTAGTAAACTGATTCCCTTCTTTGGAAACCTTGTTGACACTTTTTTTTCTCCATTTCCCCCCATTTATTAGCTCAAACACTCAACTCCACACTCAACCTAACGAACCTTCTCACTTTCAGACGGGAAAAAGAAAATCTCGACAAACTCTATCGTTTTCTCTCTCTCTCTCTCTCTCTCACACACAAAACTTTTTTTTATCCGTGTAGCTTTTTCTCTAGACCCAATTTCAACCAACTTTCCTCTCTGTTTCTCTCTCTTTCTTTCAACTAGTCAACGATCCACTTGCAGGGTTTGTCGTTCAGAATATTTTAAAAGCTTTTCTCATTTTCTCCTTTGATCTCTCTTTCTCTCTTTTTTTAACTTTTCACTATTACCACTATACCATCATCATCCCCATTTGATAATGTATTCTTCCAAGAAACTTCTTTCTAAATTGACTACTTTCCATTTTCAAATGTTCCTAAACCATCTACACGCACGCTGTCATGATCATCGTCATCATGGATGAAATAAAAAAGGCTTCGTTAATTCGCCTGGAAATACGACACGTACACAAGGAGAAAAATAAATCCGACCAAAACACTTTTTGACACTTCTGTCTCTCCATTTATTTTACTTTGTAGCTCTTGGGAAATCAAGACAAGGGAGACAGCGAGAGAAAAAGAAGTAAGTAAAACGATATGCGATGGCTGGATCCTCAACGCCGCCTTTTCCTCCGCCTATTTTGTTCCGAGTTTAGTTTTAAAGAGATCGCTTTTTTGTCTCATGCGTAAAACGGAGCCGTTTAGAATGGGTGCCACAACGATAAAGTATGAAACTGATGCTTTCATAAAACAATCGTTACATGTCAGGTACTTTTAGGTAAACGTTACGAATATTATTTATTTTCCGCAAATTACTAACGACATACGACGTTAAACGTGTCTTTTCTTCACTAGTTGATTTTGGCAATTTAATTAACCACAAATAGATACAACGAATTGTAATAATGTCATTTTCTTGTGTCATTAAATGTCCTTTAGTAATCAGCAAGTTTCCATTCTTACTATAGGGCATGATACTTTTATGTAATTGGTTTTTTAGAAGTTTGAACTTCCTCATATAGTTGTAATGTTGTGTCTTATAACTTGGCGAGCGGTTTTTGCATATCATTTTACTTGAATACCATACAAATGATTTTTGTAAAAGCAACAAACAGAAGTAAGAAAAAGCACAGTATAATTTGGTGGTACAATTGATTTCACAGCAACAGAGACTAATGGCTAACTTGTATAAAATACAAACTGATTGCAGTTGAGATTTTTAGTTTTCCTTTTCATTGTAAATTGACTTGGTGTAATCTTTTTCAAAGCAAGTTTACTAAATAAAAATATTGATAACATAAGATATTGCTTGAAAAGGTCTACTCGAGGAATGGCTTCGCCAACTGCATCGTTTCTACATCAACGGTTGTTATCAATTCGGTAAAGTTTGTTTCTCCGACGCGCATGCGAAGGTTGTTGACTTCGTTACGAAACAATTGGATAAGGTCGACTGTGTAAACTACGTCTCGGGAGGCGAGGCGCTTTTTACGGAGATCGTTTTCAGTGACTACTTCGTCACTATCGTTGTTGGGGTTGTCAAAGTCGATAACGCAAAGAGAACTGGAATTCAAGATGTTTAAAAATAAGTTTCCAAATACGTATTTTACAAAAATTCTTAATGCTTACTCGACGAATTTCCCACTAAGGTCGCTCTTCATTATGTCATTGAGAGTTTCAGCAACAGCCAAGAATATGCCGCAAAGACGGTGTAACACGACCTGTCAAAATTGAGAGTGCTTTTTTACCCATTTCAACTCAAAATGCTTAACCACAATCGTTGTATTACCTGGTCACAAGTACTCATCAACTTCAGAAGCGCAATACTAATTAGCTTCCTTCTTTCTGGTTGCACAATGTAAGCTACCTTGTTGCACATTACTTCACAGATTTGGGCCAAAACTTCACTTGGCGTTTTGCCCTCTCTCTGACCAACGAATTCCAGGCCAAGTTGAAATACTGGCTCACTAATGAGCAGCAAGCGACTCACTACACTGAGGTATAAGGAAAGCAACATTGGTGTATCTAGCCCGTCATACGCACTCTGAAATATTTTCCCTATGATGGGTTTTATTGCATGAGGTCCGTGATTTGGGCTGGTACGAAGAAGTGTCTCAACTCCTCGAAGTACCATGGTAATGCCTTCAACTCTCATGTCGCTTATCGAAGAGTTCAGTTCAGTGCAAACCAATGCGCCAAAGCGTTCTGCAAATATTTCTGGATACACGAGCGCATAGCAGTTGACCAAGGTGACAGACATTTTCAGGTGCTCAGTGGAAATAGTGAGGAGAGGAATGAGGTTGTCCACAAGCTGGATAAAGCTTTCTTCAGGAGGATCTGGAGTGTATTCCATTAAAGCTAGCCACAAATCAAGACCATCTTCAAGTAAGTAAACGTGTTCGGGAGTGTTCAAGTCGGTTGCGATGCGAATGATGGGGAACACAAATTCCCGCAGTGCGAGTGCGTCCGACCCCAGCGCCTAAACGATATAAAAACATTAAATGAAGAAAATAATTGAACTTTGTTTGTGGGAAGTGATTTCAACAACATACATGAACTAATTGAATGCATGTCGAAACAACAGCAGCCTTAAGCATGTTATGTTCCGTATTCCAAAGAAGGGGAAGATACTGTGTGAGCGAAGC